>CM071937.1:12738699-12928140 GCA_016081115.2 Rehmannia glutinosa | reverse complement strand
TAGCCAGCTCTACAGCTCGGCTTTATTTCATGCGGATCAACTTGATCCCCACTATATAGTAAGAAGTACAATAGTAGAAAAAGCTTGGTTATAGTGTTCTGAACCCGCGGAGGCCGAGCTCTTAAACCGAGGCTCTCAGTATATATAGATTCACATATACCGAGCCTTTTCCCGCTCGGTCGTTTGAAATTTCCGCTTCGAGATCCGTGCCACTATCATTATTATCCTATTGATGGGGACGTCCGTCCCTACTCCGCCCCAATGTATCCTCATCCGTGATCCCCTCATCCTATCAACTTGAGATTAGTCAGTCCTCGGTACTTGTGCCAGGCACTTCCTCTATATAAAGGAGCTCTCCATTTCCTTTCTCACTTTTTGCCAATTCTCCCTCAAAGCGATTTTTAGCCTCTCCTCGACGCTCACTCCCATGACAATAAAAATTTCAACTTCGGGCGTGTAATTTTCCTTCATTCCCTTTCACAGGTTTGCTCCTTCTATTTAGGTACTTTCCCTAGCCTTATCCTCTTCATAGTCTCTATTTCTTTTCTTTATTTTCTTACTTTGTATAATAATATGTCATCTCCTCGTAAATCTCTCCTCCACGGTACTCAACGGAGACTTCAAATAAGCCGTTTTTATGCGGCTGGAGTTGGACGATCTAGAACTCTCTTTTGAAAATGTCGCTCCTTCGGTCGCATAATCTGGTGATTCTTCCTCGATCTCCCAAACAGCTCGGGCTCTATTGCGATAGGAGTTATTCCAACGTCGAAATAAGAACCATCCCGACCTCCCATGTAGATAGTCTTTCAATGCCACATCCATGTTTCTTAGGAATCTAAAAATACCTCCGAAAAACATAAAGTATTCTCCTTCCTTTAAATTAGCTCTCCCAGCTCTTATGATATGGCCGAACCTACCTCCACCAAGTTTTCTAGCCTTCTTTTTCTCGGATCGATGGTGGGCTTCGCTCTTATCCACCCTCTTATGACCGAACTCCCGGCCGATCAAATTCCTTGAACCAATTCTCTCCCAAACTCTCTTTTCCGACTAATGACTAGTTTTGTCATGGTCACTAAGTTTCTCGAGATTGAGCCAACAACCGAGCTCTTTTTCACTCTCTTATTTCAAATAAAGGTGTCCACTACTCGTGGTCTTTTTCTATCTCTCTTCCCAAGTGACGCCTTGCATTCCTGAAATATCCCACTTCCAACAAGTTTTGGAAGGATCATTATTTTTCTTCTTCTCCCGAACCCTGGCCCTTCCCTACCGAAGACCGAGCCCCGGAGTCTCCTGGGGCCATTCACCCCGACTCACTCGGGATGTCATCAAGCTCACATCCGAGCAAGAACCCATTAAAAACGCCACCTTCTCGGCTTCCTCGACTCTTCCTGTTAAGTCCAAAACTCGCTTGGCCGGCGGCTGGAGACACTACTTATCCCAACCAAACATTCTTTCACGCAGTCCCCAAGCATGGAGAACCTTCATCCTCGTCCAGAACAAGCTGAAGTTCTTTGCGGGCCTGCCTCGGCCTCGGGAAACATCGTCCACCGCAACCTACCTCCTCGACTTGTGGATAACTTCAACCTCGACTTTTCTAAGGTAAAATGTTTTTCCTTCTTATGTTCCTAGTTTACTATTTCACCCTTCCACTCATGCTCGTTTTCCATTCTTATTTCACAGGGCCTTACTCCGCCTTCTCGAGATAGTTGCTCGAAGTCGCGGCTTTATTGATCCCGAACTAGTCAATGAAAGTGCAATGACTCCTGCAACAACAAGTGGCAAGCTCAAATGTAGGGATGCCAGATGCTCAAGATCTCGATAGCGGCAAAGCGAGCTCGAGAACACAAAGCCGCATTGCCGAGGAGGATGAGGAGATAGAGCTCTCAAGGCGAGCTCAAAAATTCTAAACACCGCTCGGTCGATAGTCAAGCTCGAGAGGAGGGTGCCCGAGCCAGTTGTTCGAACTTTCAATCACCGTGAGTGTTGTGCTCTGGTTCAAAAGGCTCGGAGGTGGCCAAACAAAGCTTTCTAAGCTCGAGGAATTCCATGACGCCCTCTCTGACGACGAGTCTCAATATTTCCACTTGCTTTTGACTGCCGAAGCCAAGTCCGGAGAAGGGCTTTCTTTGAAAATTAGACCGAGACAAAGCTTTAACCTTCGCCATTGATCCCGAAGGCTATAATCCTTCTACTGAGGCAAATTGGGTTAATCTGAGCTCTCCTGTTGACTTCCTCAACCATATCCTCTCTCTGCTGAAAGCCGACCGAGCTTCATCTTCAGTTCCCTTAACTCCTCCCCCAAGCTCGGGAGATGCTTCTCGGGCTCTTGCTACCGAAGGTGATACAACTATCGAGATTCTGGATGAGGCTCCTTTAACCGTAGCGGATTACGGCATTAAGGATACCCTCCTTCTTAGCATTTGTAAATGTAATTTCGTCTTTTTAATTCCATGTACTCAACTTTTATATTTAATGAACTTTTCTTTTGACCGAGCTCTTGTTTCTTTATTGTTTTCCATTTTCTATTTTGTGAAGCTCGAGCTGAGCTGCAGGTATTTTTAGCTTCAAGTCACGTCGGGGACAAAGCTAAAAATACTTGGACAGATTTTCAATTTTTCAAAGATCGAGCTGAGCTGCAGGTATTTTTAGCTTTAAGTCTCTTCGGTGACAAAGCTAAAAAACTTGGATAAATTTTCAATTTTTCGAAGCTCGAGCTGAGCTACAGGTACTTTTAGCTTCAAGTCTCTTCGGCGACAAAGCTAAAAATACTTGGATAAATTTTCAATTTTTCGAAGCTCGGTGAGGCCGAAGCGGTATTTTTAGCTTCAAGTCACTTCGGGGACAAAGCTAAAAATACTTGGATAAATTTTCAATTTTTCGAAGCTCGAGCTGAGCTGCAGGTACTTTTAGCTTCAAGTCTCTTCGGCGACAAAGCTAAAAATACTTGGATAAATTTTCAATTTTTCGAAGCTCGAGCTGAGCTGCAGGTACTTTTAGCTTCAAGTCTCTTCGGCGACAAAGCTAAAAATACTTGGATAAATTTTCAATTTTTCGAAGCTCGAGCTGAACTGAGCTGCAAGTATTTTTAGCTTTAAGTCTCTTCGGCGACAAAGCTAAAAATACTTGGATAAATTTTCAATTTTTTGAAGCTCGAGCTGAGCTGCAGGTATTTTTAGCTTCAAGTCACTTCGGGGACAAAACTAAAAATACTTGGATAAATTTTCAATTTTTCGAAGCTCGAGCTGAGCTACAGGTATTTTTAGCTTCAAGTCACTTCGGGGACAAAGCTAAAAATACTTGGATAAATTTTCAATTTTTCCAAGCTCGTGAGCCGAGCTGTGTGTATTTTTAGCTTCAAGTCACTGGGGACAAAGCTAAAAATACTTATGGGTATCCACCCCTCCAAGACTCCGACTCTCGACCATTTCCATGATCAAGCCAAAGCTACTTGGTTTTAGTTCATGGGTATCCACCCTTCAGATCGGTATTTATTTATTTTCAAGCTTAAAGTGCTGAATCGAAATTTTGCTATATTCACACGATTTTAGTCGATAAAGCGCAAGCTCTTTCATTAATTTTTTTCTTCATTACATCGAGATAAAAACAAAACTTTTGCGGATACATCATGGGTCCACTACCGAACTTCTCTTTCCTTAAGAGTAATACTTCTTCAGTTAACAATGTTCCATGCTCGGTAGTTTCTTTCCATCCAACTCCTCCAATTCACAAGCACCACCAAAAAGATCAGTCACTCTCGAGAGGTCCCTCCCAAGTTAGCTTCCGCTTTTCTCGATTTTTCGTTTGCATCCGCTTCCTCAACACCAAGTCCCCCAGTTGGAAACTCCTCTTTTTCACTTTGCTATTGTAACTAGCTCGGACTCGACTCCTTGCACGTTCCATTCGTAAAAATGCCATCTCTCGCTTTTCATTGATCATATCCAAAGCCTCTTGAGTTCTCATTTCGTTCTGTTCTTCTTCATAGTTTTGAATACGGTGGGTTTCCATCCCGATCTCAGCTAGTATGGTTGCATCCATTCCATACACCAAACTAAAGGGTGTCTCGCCTGTTGCTTCTTTTGGATTCGTTCTATATGCCCGTAGCACCGGGCTTAATTCTTTGACCCAAGCCCCTCCGGACTTTTCTAGCCTGGCCTTCAATCCTTGTACCAAAATTATGTTCATAACCTCCACCTGCCCATTCACCTGCGGGTGGGCTACCGAGGTGAAATTCTGTTTAATCTTCATTTCCTTGCACCATTCCCGAATTCCTGCTCCGTTGAACTGCGTTCTATTGTCCGAAACAATCACCCGTGGTATCCCGAACCTACATACTATATGCTGCCAAATAAACTTCATAACAACATCCTCGATTATTTTAGCTAATGGTTCGGCCTCCACCCATTTGCTAAAATAATCTATCGCAACTATCAAGAATTTCCTCTATCCCGAGGCCGGAGGGAAAGGCCCCACAATATCAATTCCCCACCTAGCAAATGGGCAAGCAGAGCTCATAGTCATGAGTTCCTCGGTTGGCCTATGTATGAAAGGCGCATGCACTTGACACTTTTCACATCGCTTCACCATCAGTTCCGCATCTCTTCTTAAGCTCGACCAAAAATATCCGGCCCTTAGCACTTTATTTGCCAAAGTCCTGGCTCCCATGTGATTTTCACAGCATCTCTCATGTATTTCCTTCAGAACATACTCTCCTTCCTTGTAACTTACACATCTCAAAAGCGGCGCACTAAACCCCTTTTTGTACAACAATTCTCCCAAGGTACAAAAACGAGTTGCTCGTATTTTTACCCAAGCTGCTTCCCCTCTATCCTTTGGCAACATCCCCTCTTTCAGATATGCTAGGATTGGCATTCTCCAATCTTCATTTTCCTCTATTTCTCCGATCTCCAAACTCAGAACCGTATCCCGATCTATCAATAGGAAATATTTTCATCATAACCCCCGCATCGAACTTGCGATCTTAGATAAGAAATCAGTCTTCGTGTTTTCTTCCCTCGGTATATAGCGGCGACCTCAATCTCTTTGATTTCTTTTCCAGGATCTTATATTTCTCCACATAATTTTTCATCCTTTCTTCCCAAATTTTGAACTCCTCTTATCATTTGTACACCAATCGGGAATCTATATGTATAGTACCTTAGATGCTCCCATACTTAGTGCCATATTGATTCCTCGCAAAAAGGCCTCGTACTCTGCCTCATTATTGGACAACTTGAAATACAACCTCACAGCGAAACTACTCTCCACCCCCTCGGGACTGATCAATACAATACCTACTCCGCATCCCATGCTACCCACAGATCCATCCATGAATAGTATCCATGTTCCCTCCTCGGGCACATCCTTCGTTAATTCCTGTACGAAATCCGCTAAGGCCTGAGCCTTAATGGCAGTTCGGCTCTGAAACTCTACATCATACTCGCTCAATTCAATAGCCCATTTCACCAACCTTCCTGACACTTCAGGTTTACTCATCACAGCCTTCAGTCACTCAATCACCAACAATTCGAAAAATTCTCCATCCCTCAATCCCTCGGCCAACGCATTCGTCAAAATCTCCGGGCTAGCTGAGGGTACCTCCAGCTTCGCTGCTGTGAAACATTGGATGTAACTCTTCAGCCCTTCTCCCTCATTTTGCTTGATACTGAATAGTGAACTGATGCGTTGTGATACTTTCTACATCTAGTGAACTGATGCATAAACATTGAGCTGAATTCGTCGAAATTCCTTATAGAGTTCGGGGGAAGTTGGGAAAACCACTGCTGCGCCGATTTAGTGAGGGTTGTCGGGAACACCCTGCACATTACTCCGTCAGAGAACCTATGTAGCAACACCGTATTTTCGAAACGGCAAAGATGATCCCACGGGTCCGTCGTGCCGTCATACTCAAAACTCAGAGCTCTATAGGAAACTGGCAACTCGTCAGCCATCACCTCCTCCGTGAATGGCGTCCCTCTCCGAACTCGAGGAACAAAGGCTCCTGCCGGCGCTCCTGCTACTCTCCTTCGCACCTCCCTTACCTCCCTCTAGAGGTCATTCATCCGCTCCGACCAATCCGTATCATCCGTGGTGGTATACTCCGTAGCACGAGATGAGTGCTCCTCCTCCACCGGAGCCCGCCGTCCCCCCGTCACCTCTCTCTCGATTTCTAGCCCGCGCACCACCTGTGGTGGTGACAGAGGTGGTGGCGGCCCAATGGCTAAACCTCCAATCCACACCGCTCCACCGCATTAACAAAATTACTCACTGTTCAAAACATGGCCCCAATATCCCGCCGCTACCGAGGATAATGGGAAGCGAGCCACCCTGAGTTACTCCCGAATTTTCCTGATGTGGATCCTCCATCGGAGGTGGTGGTGGACGCACACCTCTCTCCTGAGTCACTCCCCCTGGCGTATCAACCATGGGAGTGCGGTTCAGATCCTCCGTCAAATTCCTCCTCAGATCCTCCATAATCGCCCTTGAAACCTCACGCCTTAGCTCAAGAGTTCCCACAGACGTCGCCAATTTGGTTATACCAGAAAATGTTCGATGGTAATGTTGACTGAACTTCGATGTATCTCCGACTGAGCCCCGCTGCTAACATCGAGCACCTGCACAGAAGGGGGGCCGGAGGGTTTTTCCGGCGTACCTTCTCCGACGCTCAAGTCAGATATCACTTTCGAGGAAGATAAATAATAGCTCAAGTATAGTATGGAAGAGTAAAAATGCATTACCTTACTCAATACCTGGTGAATGACTATTTATAAGGCTCACCGTTAGGGTTTCCGTATTTTCCGGAAATGGTTAGGGAGAATCTGTTAGACATTTGTTACAAAATCTTATCTAGATCTGACGAATTTAAGTTACGCTCTAAAATATATCGAGCTTAAATATCCATCCCGAGCACTCCCAATTTCTAGAAATTGGGCCTTAAGAAGTGAACCTCGGTGGACCTGGAGGCGGACTCTGATTACGAGAGCTCACTCTCTAGCTCGGCCTATTTCATGTCGGATCAATATATATTCCAATCAACACTTTTACATGCATCTCGAGAGAGAGGGTAAATTACTTTTGTGATTGGTCTATAGGGAATAATACATTTAACTTTGGTTTGATTAATCTGAGAATAAAAAGGGGATATTAACTGAAACCATAACCCAGGAATCCATTCATCATCTTGATCTTTTAATCAACTCTTTGCTTTGTTTCTTTTAGGATAAATTTCTGCTTTAGTATTAATAAAACCAACTCACTCAATTTCGATCATCTAAATAAAAATAAGGCTATTACAATCCAGTACTTAGTACATTAATTTATTAGTCCCTGTGGATTCGACCTTGCTAATCCTATTCTATAAACTGCACCGTACACTTGCGGTGAAGCTAAAAATAAGGCGAACATAAATCTCTTGATTTTTAATTATAAATGAATAATAGTAATCGAGAAAAATAATTTTAAATATCAAATTACTTTTAAATAAAAATTTTAAGATAAATTTATATTAAATATATTATGCGAAATGGATCTAAGATTAATTTAATACATGTTATACAATATATATATATATATATCAATTTTTACGATACAATATTTTTTTTATTAAAAATATAGAAAATTAACAAAATAGTTTATATCAAGTTTTGATTTAACTATTGAATATTGATAGAAATTGACTATGAGTTGTTAAAAATAATTATATTTAATTTATAAATAATTAAATTATAAATAAATAGTTTTTTTAATTTATAACACCAATTTTCAAAATCTAGACTATAAGTCATGGGGGTTTGAAAAAGTATTTTTATTGCTAACATTCCGTTCTTTGCATAGTAAAAGCCAAAAGGAGGGCAGAATGAGGATATAAAAAGAACCAAAAAAGGAAGGAACAATGGAACATGCATTTGGAGAACATGGACAAAAACCAGGTGGCTTAGCCACTTTGCCACCACAAAGCTTGTGGGATGGAGGTCGAGGGTTCAAATCCCCGCCTCCATCAAATTGTTTGTGGGGTGGAGGTCGGGGTTCATATCCCCTCCATCAAATTGCTCCCGGGCATATGCGGTAGTGAAGATTTGGTGGAACTCATCTTGAATAAAGATCCGTGTGGGTTCGATTCGGGAGAGATCGTTATTAGTAGATTGACGGGCCGAACTATAATTGTTCTCTTTACCTGGGAGGATCTGGTTGTATCGTCGCCAGACCCCGCCGTAACACACGCCCGGTCGTGCACATCCAGCGGTTTACCTTGGCAAGAAATGAGGAGCCGGAGTCGTTGTCTCAGGCATAGTCAAAAAGGCGTAAGCCTGGAAGGTGAGTTATCAAAAAAAAAAAAAAAAAAAAAGGAGAACATGGACAAAACACAGATTACTTTTTCAACATGATAATAATACTTTATTAATATTTCCAATTTTGCAAAGGTCGTCTCAATTTTCGATGAGATGGAATGTTTGTATATTCAAGAACTTTAATCCATCTAAAGATACATGTGTTTGTAAGGCGGACGAGATTCTTGTTCTAAAGGCGTTTCATTTTTATTCGATCGATAACTATTATATGTATCTACCATAAATAACATAAATTGTGGAATTTTAATATAGTGATAGCTTTATAAAATTCAAATTTAATTTATTTATTAAATAAATAATGGACCAACGCGACCCAACCCAACCAACTTCACCTCACAACCCAAACAGGACAACCAATTTTGACCCACTTCTAAATGGAGTGCTAAAATTACAACACAACTCACTCTTTGCGCATTGCGGGTTCAACCAACTCGCCTAGCACATTTTGACGGGTAGAGTACCCATCATCTGTATAATTAAGGCTTTTGAGCACTAAATCTCAAGTTGCTTAGATTCAATTCTTGAAGAAAAATAAAGAAAATCTAACACGTACCATTCTCTTCTTCATTGCTTAAGTTAATTATATCTTTGATAACTTGATAAGAAGAAGTCAAGCCTGTCTCAAGATTTCATAATCACAAAAAATTTTCGAAATTATTGAGTTATCTTATATGAGCATTAAACGAGTTAGAGTGGAGCTAATTGTTAAGAATATTGATTGCTTTAGTTTTCTCGAGATTTTTGTATTAAATTATTTTCATTGATTCCAAGTTAGCTCGGAATTTCTACAAAATACACGTGCTGATTTTACACAAAAATAATCTTCTTTTTTACTATCCTATAACTAGGAATTGAGTAACAAAAAAATAGAAAAAAAATCAAATACAAATTTCAACACAAAAATATAACCAGACACCACTAACCAACAAAGTCAGCCACCCATTATAATGACATGCCCTATAATGTCGTCCTATGATCAAATATTATAATAAGTAAAATATACCAAGTTAAAATGTCAGCATTAACTATAATATCAGAATTTTTGTTTATAGTTATTATTTCATATTTAAAATTCACAAACACACAGACACTTATAAATATCTCATGACAATGATAAGCTTAAAAAAAGAAGAAAAGAAAAATGGATTAGCGTACATACACGTTTTACTCCCTCACTTTCGGTGGAGAAATAGAAACATTTGTCAGATATTTTTGTCGTGGGTAACAACCACCCAAAAAGGGAAGTCAACCAACATAACTGTGTCTGTGGGAGTCGGTTTGAATCGGCACGTGTCGGTGCTCCACCCATCACTTCAACTCATCATTCTTAACTTGATTTCCTTTTGAAATTTCGGCCCTTCTCTATCAAGGAAAGGTTCCACACCCCCACCACCCCTCATTGCAATGCATTAAGTTATTACTATTTTTATTTCTTCTAAAAATATCTATCTCACAAGAAAACAAAGGAGAAATTCTTGATTATTCTTGGGATTTTGTTCTAAAATGGCCAGTTATAGGTAGGGGTGGCCGTACGGTTCTGGAACCGCCTTGGTTCGTGGTTCCAAACCGCTTCTTCCTTGGTTCCTCATTTTGGAGAACCTAACCGAACCGTTGCATCACGGTTCTGGTTTCAAAACCACAACCGATGGTTCCAGTCCGGTTCTGAACCCGGTTCCTCTACGGTTCCGGTTAACCATAACCGGAACCGTTTATTTATCTTTTAATAATTTTTTCATTTATTAAAATAGTTATCAATTTCAATTAAAAAAATAAAAAAATAAAGAAAAAGACTTGGACTTAATATCCAATAAAGTTTTATACTTAATATTAATAATAATATTAAACTATCTATATATACTATTAGAGTATAGAAGAATCAAAGTTCACGTAGTTCGCTTATAATATTTGGTCTAAAACGTGTCTCATATAGTTACGAAAATAAAACATCATAATAAACATTTAACATTTCTTCTAGCATGTATTTACCATAACAAAATTGTTGGTTCTAGCTTTAAGAAAATGGTTCCATCACGGTTCTAACCGATGGTTAAAACCGTCGGTTCCGCAGTTTTTGAGACCTAAGAACTTGAACGGAACCTACTGCACACTTCGCTTGATTCGGTTTTAGAACCAGAATTGACCCACGTTATATTTTAGGAACCGTTGGCCACGATTCCGGTTCCGATTTAGAACTCAGTTTCACTTCCATTTGGCCACCCCTAGTTATAAGTTCCAACTTCCATGTGACCAACCAAATTGAAGCTAACAAGTAACATCCTCAATAGATGGTTAAAGTGCAAGTTTTGAACTTGAACTTGATTGTTGCCATTGTGGAAGATTCAATAGTTGCAAGTTCAAAACTTTTGGATTCAATATATTGAACTTGGTTCAACATGATTTCATATTCAATAAATTTGATTGTGGTACCCATTTTGAACTTTAAACTTGAATTAACCATTTTGATAGTGAGATCATAGGGTTTAGTTCAAGTTGATGTGATACAATGAGACCTACAAAAAGTATGAACTTGCAACTACCATTGTGGATGTTCTAAGGAGTCATGATGCAAAATCTGTTAAGCTCTTGAGAATTTATCCATGCAAATTAACATATTATATCCATGCTTAGTTAAAAGTTACACAAGGAGCTTGTAAAAACTTCTACTTTTAGAATTAGTGATGTATCATAGCAAAAATAAAAGTCTAGTTGAGAATCAAAAGTTGATAGCGTTTGCAAATTGAATTATAAGTTGAGAATTAGAAGTTGGGAGTGTCTGACGAAAAAGTTGTAAAAATACTTATTTATATGTAAAAATCAAACCGAGGAGGCGTAATCGAAATCTAAATCATCCATCTCTATGCTTTTAGATTACGATTAAATGAAAAAACAAAAAACAAGAGTTGACATTTGTAAACACTAAAAAGTGAATTTTTTTCTAACTAAAAAATGAGAAACATTTTTTTTTTTTGTTGATTGCAAACACTCACTATGAGGTGTACCTTAACAATCACAAATGCTAACATATAATCTTAAATTTTAGGTTTTAAAGTATTGGGTTATTGATTTTTTAGTACCTGATCTCTAGACACTTTGTGGTTTGGTACCTGACATTTTCGAGTTACCAATTTAATAGTTATACTTCACATTTTTTTTTTTATAAATTGGCACCTATTCACTTTTAATAACGAAAATGCCCCCAAGAAACATAAGTATACTCAAAATTTTATTTTGAGTATACTTATTTAAATTATAAAATCAATTAAAATTTTTAATTAATTTAATTAATAAAAGATAAAAAGAAGTTTCTAAAAATATTAATGATTTTTTAGAAAAAATAAAATTAATTACATTAAATTAGTAATTAACAAACATGAAGTAAAATTAAATTATTCAAAAAGATAAATTAGTTTAGTTAACTAATTTTAAAGATTAAAATGAAAATTAAATAATTTTAAAATTAAAATTCAGATAGTAAATTAGAATTAATATATTAATTTTTAGTTAGTTTTTTAATCGAGCTTTAAAAATAATTAATTTAATTTATTTTCTATTTTACAATTAAGAATATTATAATTTAATTTAAATAATAATAAGTTATTTCTAAATTAAATTTATTTTTTAAATTTAATAATTCTAATTAGAGTTTAACTTTTTAACAAATATTTAAAAAATCATGAGGGTATTTTCGTCCTTAAAAGTGAATAGGTAACAATTTATAAAAAAAAAATGAAAAATATGGGTACTAAATTTGTAACTCGAAAATGTCAGGTACGAAATCAGCAAAGTGCCTATAGACCAAGTACTAAAAAATCAATAACCCTAAAGTATTTCATGGATGAAAAAGTACTGACTCAAAAATAAATCATTTTCCTGTTTTTCTTTTTTTCCAAATATTGCACATATTGGAAGGTCGTGTGTATAGCATATATGGCTGAAAAACGAACCAAGCTACTCGATACTCGATTCGAGATTGATTGTTAAAAGTTCGTTTGAGCTCGGTTCGTTAACATAACGAACCAAGCTTGAAGATATTTTTCCGTTCAATAAGATATAAACCTCGGCTTGAGCTCGTCTTGATTAGTAAAAATAGGATAAAATGTGTAAAAATATCAGGATACTCGAACTCGATTTGTGTTCGGCTCGACCAAATCTTGTTTGAGCTCGACTCGATTAATAATCAAACCAAACTCAAACATAATTTTTGGAGCTCGATTAAAATTCAAACAAGCTTGAAAATACTATGTTCGGTTAAATTTTTCGACTCGACTCATTAATTTACACCCCCTAGTAGCATAAGGTCATGGTGCTCATGCATGCTTCCTACAAATTGATGTGGAAATTTCCATCAAGACAAAGTGTGACAAATAATGTAAAGGCTGATTCTTGATGTTGGTTGGGGTGTTGTGGGATGGACAAGTGTCCTGGTTTTTGACATTATGGTTTTTGATTTTGTCAAGAAAACCCAATATCAATCATGGAATGATGGAATGGAGCGGAAAACAAATTGTGGGTTGACAAAAGTGAGTCCTTTTCTTTGACCCCCTCTCGGAGGAAATAAAAAAACAAAAACTCCTCCAATCAAAAAAATGACTTCCTCGATTGAAGTAGTCCTCTTCTATTACTCTTTAACAAACTTTCGACATACAAGTTACAACATGTGATCAGTATAATAACATACATACATATTTCTCAGAAAATATGGATCGGATATGATGGCCATGGGTCTTCAATAAGCCCAATGAATTTCAAGTTTAATTAGAAATTTACTTGAGTTAGGGGTCACATGCATCAAGGATAAAATCCGATAATTAAGTTTATGGGCTCATAAGTCAATAATGAATTTATCCATTGGAGTAGTCCTCTGATGTTACTTCTAATCACTTTCTATGTAAAACGTGTGTAATATTACTCATTATGGTACAATATGGATGGAATATGATGGGTCATGAGCTCTGTATAGGCCTATTATATAATATTCGATTAAGTTCAAGAAAATCATTTGGGTTATGGGTCGGAACAAAAAAAATATTTCAAAATTAAGTTTATGAGGTCCATAATGTTCCAAACCATAGAGGCTTACTGGACCAACCTACAAATACTCTCATATTATTTTACACTATAAATATCCCAACTTGAGGTAGGGGCGTCAATTTGTGACACGATACGATAATTCGACACGAACCTAACACAAATTTAACAGGTACATGTACAACCTTTAGCAAGTTCGGGTTAAAATCGGGTCAAACACGGTTAACACGAAAATAAATAGGTCAGGTCAGGTCGACCTGTGTGTTGACACAATTAACCTATTTAACCTATTTAATTTTATAGTGACATATTATTTTATATTTTGTGATGTTTTAGTTGGTTATATGATGATAAACAAATTATTTAATGTATTTTCTAATAATTTAATTTTTTTTATTTGTAATTTTGGCTTTTTCTCTATTTTTTTTATTTTTTTCGTGTCAACTTTAAATTATATAGGTATTTCGTATTGTGTCGGGTTACCGTGTCATAAACGGGTTGTATTCATGTCGTGTATCTTGACACAAATAATTAAACGGATTGTGTTTGTGTTCGTGTCAAACCTGTAATACCCGTGTCAAAACACGATCCGTTAACATGAAATACGACACGATTGACACCCCTAACTTGAGGTACACAATTTATTAAGTAACGTACTTAACTATTTTCAAGGTCTTTATGTAACGACCCGAGTTTTTGTGCCTTAATAAGAATTTTATTAATCATGTTATTTGTTTATTTTATAGAATAATAGTAGTTATTTAGAAATTTATTAATGATTTTACTACTTAGTTAATTTGTTAAATTACAGATAATAAAAGAGTCTTTTTAATTGGATTGGTTAATTTATTTAATTTGGGCCTTATAATGAATAATTGGACCTTTAATCAGTTTAGGGTATTAAATCAGGCCCACATTGTTAGTAAGTGAATAATAAGCCCATATATCCAAAACCTAGCCCAATTGAGAGTAGATTAAAATACAGATATAAGACACGCAAAACACACACGGAGAACATAACAAAACACACGGCCAGATTGGAGAAAAGGATCGACCAGAAGAGAGAGAGCAAAAAAAAAGAGAAGGAAAAAAAAAAAGAGAAGAAAGAGAGGTGACTTCCCCAACGCGATTGATTCGAAAGAGGCCTGTAAAAGATTTTTATTACCCCATAAGTTAATCAGAGGCAAGTAATCTCCTTAGTTTTCACGTAAATTTACGATTTCAATTATTGACACCTAAATGTTATGTGCCATGAATATCTTGTAATTTATATTCCCATCTCATCGCAGGTACGCATGTTGTTTCGTTTTTGTATTATCATGTTTCATACGATTGCTTGAACATGTTATATGTCTTGGAGATAATGTTTTGCTTTAGTTGATTGATTTTAGTGAATCGTGTCATATGAATCTGGGATTTGCTATATATATGTGTATAGAAAATTTGGATTAAGGATGAGAAATTAATTTAACCTTTCACGTGAGTCGGTTTGTGCGTTTTGGTGGAGTTAGTTTGAAGGAAAACACAAATAGTTTTAGTCATGAATGACATTAAGTTGGTGGATACCATTAGTTTAATTAGTTGTGGTTACGTGCATTCAATATTAGTGTTTTGAATGTATTGAATGTTTAGCTTTTCCACAAATTAGTTGAACAAAAGGTTTTCCTTGATTAATTGATTATAGTTTTCCCTTAACTAATTGAATGTAAGGTTTTCCCCTTGATTAATGAATATAAGTTTTTCCCCTAACTAATTGGATATAGGGTTTTTCATTGATTAATTGAATGTAGGGTTTTCCCTTGACTATTTTAATGTGAGATTTTCCCTTGACTAATTGAATATAGAGTTTTCCCCTTGATTAATGAATATAGGGTTTTCCCTTAACTAATTGAATGTAGAGTTTTCCCTTAACTAATTTAATGTAGGGTTTTCCTCTTGACTAAATAAATATAGGGTTTTCTCCTAACTAGTTGATGTAGGATTTTCCTTAACTAATTGAATGTAGGAATTTTCCCTAACTATCTGATTATAAGATTTTTCCCCAATTATTGTTGAGTATCTTTAATGCAGGTCTATCCTCATTTACATGCTTCAAGTCATGTTTACTTTTAATATGATTGCTACTTAATGTGATTTATTATAATGTTTATGCGCTTTAAGTTTATGTTCGTATTCAATTGAAGTCGCATCACTTAGGTTCATGCATCATGTTAATGTACGTTCATAGCATTTCACGAGCATACAAAGATTAAGTAAGTCAAGTTTTAAGGTCTATATATAGTTAATAATGTTTTTTACGAAATGGGTGCACATTGTTTTATGATGCTGGAGTGAGTGGGAAATGGGCGCGGGGGACTGGCGTTCCGACAATGTGCTGCTTGCGGCTAATGTTAATGTTCAAAGGAAAGGGCCTTCGGGCAAAACGAATGGAAATGGGTCTTCGGGCAAAATGTTAATCGGGTTCCAAATAACAAGGCCCACTGCGACCCTGATTAAAACAATGTGTTACCAAGTGAGCTCGTGTCCTAAGAACGTTTTACAAAAAGAAAGAAAATATTTTAAGTATGAATGTGAAAGGTTTTAAAGTAAAGAAAATGTAAAGTCTTTCAAGATATAAATATAAGATATTGCATTAGGCATGCATTCATGCATGAGATTACTTGTTGAGCTCCTTTAGCTCATTCCACGAATGTTGAATAATTTTAGATGAGAACCTGATGAGGAAGGAGATGGCGCGGCCTTGATGACTCGAAACCCGATCTTTTAATGATCTCATGTCTTTCAGTTTCTCTTATTTATAAAGTTTGACTCTTTAGTTTATTAAATGTCAAATGTCGTTTTATTTTAAGAATGAGTATTTTTAGACAAGTAATTATTTCAGTTATAAATATTTAATTCCGCTGCAAAGTTTTCAAAAGAAGTAAGATTTTTATTATTCCGTATTTTTAAACATTTCTTCAGAGTATTTCTATTTTAATTTCTTATTTTCGCATTCATATTTAAGCAAGCTTGAAAGGTTGCTACACTTTAACTTATACCTACTTGTTTTGGAATTGGAACTTACTAGGGGTGACCATAGTTTCGGAACCGGAATCGTTATCTCACGATTCCGATTAAAAATTGGACCTGAAATCATTGCCTCACGATTCTGATTCCAAAATGGGAACGATGGTTATGATTCCAAACCAAAACCTGGTCCCTTTACGGTTTGATTGCGGTTTAATCGAAACCCTTTTTTTTATTCTTTTGATAATTTTTAGTTTTTTAAAATGATTTATCGAGTTTGATTACAAGAAAAAAAAAAGAGAAAAAGAAAATATGAAAAGGACTTGAAATTAATATTCATAATAATATTAAATTTTGGATTTAATATTATTAATAATATTATGTTGCTTACGTATCCTCTTAGGAATCAAAGTCCACGTAGTTCGATCGCTTACAACATTTGGTTTGAGCCCCTCACATGCGGTTGTGAATATAATATCATAATAAATATTTAACATTTTTTCTAGTATATTTTTACCCAAAAAATAAAAATTATCGGTTATAATATTGAAACCGGCGGAGATCGTTAGTTCCATGGTTTTTGACACCGAAAAACCATAAATGCCTACAATTCTGATTTCGGTTTTGGAAATTAGGTTCTGGTCCACGGTTCTGGTTCCCATTTGGAACCCAATTCCCACCCCTATAACTAATTTGTGTGTCCAAGGTATTCGCCATGTCATCTGCTAGCGACTTTTTCTAAGGTTGACTCACTCAATATATAATATGAACTTAATGTAGGAGTACTACAAAAAAAAAGTGATACCATATCGGTATATATGTGTATATTTGTATGTATACAACAACAACAACTAACTCTTAATCCCACTGTGTGGGATCGACTATATGAATCATATTAAGTCATCGTTTACAATGCAAAGCCATATTTTTATTTATTTTAAGATATACCATATCTTTTTTAATAGTTTTCTTTCAAGTCTTTTTATGTTAAGACTACTCATTCATTTTCATGAATACTTTTATTTTGTTTTTAGTTGATCAACTCAAATTCCCTTTTTTTTTTTAAGGAAAAAACTGAAAATTCCATTAAACCAAACGGTAGGAAATACATCACATGAAAGTGAGGAAAAGAAGAACGGCAAAGCATCCGTCCATAATGTTATTTTTCATGTGCGCACTCGTCACATCGAGTGTGATTGTCATTTTATTCGCCAGCCTGTTGTCAAGGCACTACGAAACTTGAGGACACGCCTTCTATTGTTTAGCTTTGAATCTCTTCATCAAGCTCATCCTCTAAGTCATCTTCAAGATTTGATCTCCAAACTCAAACTTGTGTCTTTAACACCACCTTGAGTTTGAGGAGGGATATTAGTATTACGTGATAATTGTTACGATTGAAAATATATTAGGCAGTAATTACGTGATAATTATTATGGTTGGCCATAAATTAGGCTGTAATTATAATTCTCTTATCATCTTTACGGTTCCCTTACCATCATTACGGTTTCTTGACTACCGAGTTGTTAAGTTATATATAGTCTTGTATTGAGTTGCACAAAATACATCAAAATTATGTTTTCTTGTTATGTCTTCTTGTAAGAAAAACACATATGAGAATTAACATAATCTAAGTACAGCTCATCAACTTACCAAAACTTCATAGAGGGCTCACATCTTGCAATAAGCATTTTCCTTGTTTGTTTCCGTTTTCTCGTAACAGATTAATAGCATTTACTCTGTTTAAATCAGCAGTATGCATTCTTTTGTTTTTCAACTAGAGGCTTCAACCCTTTTTCTTTTCAGTTTGGTTCATGTTATCTATTTGGATGAGTTTGGTATTTGTCCTCTCATGACTTTCACAATAATTAAGGCAATGCAATAATGAATCATAATCCATCTTTCCTTACATGTTAGTAAATGTTGGCAACAACTAGCTTTCAAGAATAATCATCCGTACTAAATTCAAATGAAACCAGGAAGGTATCAAATATATATACAAGAATATAATCCAAGAATGCTATTCATCAAATGAACTATAAAACATAACACCCCTACAAAAAGACTTTTAAACTGCTGATAAATATATATCTAAAATTTGTAGATTGCTCGACTGTCGTTCATTTTGCAGGTTCGTTCTCTTGATCGTCTTGAACTTTGCTGCTAGTTCATCATAATCCGGAAGCTTTGGATGGATATGTCGACACGAAGAGTTTCCACTACGAGGTTGTCCAAACGGAAACGAATTTGTCCTAAAAATGTTATTATCTGTTAAACTCTCATTAGGCCTTTCAGTAGGCATAGTCATCGCCCTTAATCGACACTGCTGCGTTCGTTCTCCCGCCCTGTCGTCTTCTGGCCGTTTACATAAACTTTCAAGCGCCTCATTTTCATCTTTACTACAGAAGTAACAAGGATCTTCTAAACTGCATTTCTTGGCAATAAAATCTTTGCTATTTGCACCATACGATTTTCGGCTTTCCTTCACTAAAGTCTTGTTCTCGGGCTCTCTCTGACGATGAGATTTGTGTTTATTATAAAGAGAGGTTTCGTATTCGCCATAGTACGTCGCACATTCGATGTCGGATACAATTCTGTTTTCCTGAGATAATGATCTTCTTCTTCTTGATCTCTTTTTACTTGCTTTCCTCATCTTTTGTTCCTCAAAATCGATGCCGAATGATTTGAACATGAATAATCTCTGGTCTTGGTGATTTATCCCATCTTTGCTCACAATCTCTTCAATGTCATCAAGATATATCATTTCATCAGGCAATTTGGCTGATGTTTCTGAAGAAGAATCCATTCTGAATTTATCCATTTCATTGCAGTCTATAGGCTTCTTCTTCGGTTTCGGTTCTTGGATTGCATTCTGAAGAATGTTCTCTTTTCTATGTCCAAAAAATGGTTCTTTTGAAATTTTCCTAGTCTCAGATGATAAATCCACATAAATAATCTTTCCTTCTGTTTCTCTCCCAATGTAAAGCTGAAGTTCAGGTTCTTTGTAATCATTGTGCATTTGATCTTCACTATATGATATCTGATTGCTACCTTTGGTTGCTTGCTGTTTGACAATGCATAAGATTCAATTATATCAGGGAAAACAAAGAATTATTATAGAGTTAATTAATAATAGGGATAATTACAAAATCTACCCCTGAGGTTTGCTTTAATTACAAAAAAAAAACCACAAAGTTTTGAAAATTATAAAAAGACCCTATAATGTTTGATTCTATTTTACACTTTACCACCTTCATAAGAAGAAACATTTCAAACATCCCCTTTACATTTGTAAAAGTATTGCAATTATACCCTTACATTTAACACAAAGTCAAACCTAAAGTTCTTTTTTTTTTTTTTAATTTTCAAACATTTATGGGGTTCTTTGTAATTAACCCAAACCTTAGGAGTAGTTTATGTAATTATCCTTTACAAAAATTACCCTTGAGGGTCAGTGTAATTACTTAAAACTCTAATTACTTAAAACTCTAACTATCTTTCAAAATTGTAAATGCTCCCTTGGTATTTGTTCTATTTTACACGAATTACATCCTTAAGAGTGAGGTATTCTTAATTTTAAGAGATAACTAGAATTTTTGTAATTAGGCTAAACCTCGGGGTAGTTTTTGTATTTACCGAAATGTGGTTGAACCACAAATTATTACCTGGTCTTCTTGCAGCTGGGGTTTGTACTCAAGATACAATGGTCCTTGCTGAAAGCAACTACTTGCTATTTCAGCCAGCATTCTGTATTTCTCATCATCAGACACCTTTTTGATATAAAAATTCTCTTTTATCTGCAAGAAAAAGTACCTCCAAACATTAGGCCTATATTGGTAAAACAATTGTTGTGATTGAGAAAAGGACAAATATTTTTTGAAGCTAATTAACCTGATGGTTCACAAGATTCCCTGGAAGTAATTGAAGTGCAGTAATTACAAATCTTTCGCCGTAACGCTCTCCGAAAAGCTTCCTAATTGATATGAGCTCTGGTAGTTCACCAAATCTTGCTGATGAGAAAATTAGAGTTGATGCTGCTTCATTTATATCATTTGGGCAGTCCCTGTAATTTCAATTTAGTCATTAAAGTAATATGATAAAATATGCATTTCAGTTGTTACAGAGGCAGATATACCTGTGTTTGCGGATGTAGGAAAGATTGATTATTATAAATTCACAAAACTGGTACAGCAGATCGTATACTTGAACAATATTTTCATCCATGATTATCTGCTCAACCTGAAAATGTTTTAAAAAGATAAAATCAATGAATCAACTTATTTTATTTTGTTTTTTTGCATCATCAACTGCTAGTATAACATGGAAACATTCTGAAAGAGGAAGAAGTTTTCGACGATTAATTAAAAACACCTTAGAGGTTTTTGAAAATTACAAAAAAAAAACCTTGAAGTTTGATTTCGTCTTACATATTACCCCTTCATAAGAAAAAATATTTCTAAAACCCCTGACATTTAAAGAAAAATTATAGTTATCTCAAGGGGATTTTGTAAGTTTCAAAAGCCTCTGTATTTTTTTTTTTGTAATTAGCCCTAAAACATATAAAAGCACATATCAAACAGATTCAGGTAAGATTGGAGAAATTCCATAACCATTTTACAGAGGGAGGGAAAACTTTCCTGCCTGACTAATCAGCAGTCACCAGAATGATAAATGTCCACTAAATATACAAGTACAATTGTTTAATGGATGCCTGTTAAACCAAAATCCTAGTATATTATTAAAACAATCTGTATTTTACTACATGTAACTAGTATAACAAATGAAGTAATAGATGGAGAGGAAATAAAAATCACATGGTATTAGCAGGAATGTAACAGTAGAAAAAGTAGAGCCAATAGTCCTCTCTGTTTTTACACACACACAAAAATAAATAAATAAATAAATAATCAAAAGGAGTAGCAAATAGTCCATTACTCTTTCAAAGGCACTTTGATCATGCCCATGTTTGAGAAGCTCAGCCACATCTTCTCTACACTGCTTTACAATGCAATTCCTCTTGTTCTTCAGCAGTTTCAGACGGCACTGTACCATTTTTACCAGTTTCTTGCTGTAAAAAAAGAAGGGGAAAGAAAAACAGAACATATAAATCAGAAGTTGAACTGAATGAGCATGATAAGTAGACAAAGAACCAATCTTGAAAAAATAATACTATTTTTACCATTTGGAAGCCTTTCTCCATCCAAATAAGATATCAAACATCTTGTTCCAGTTGTTGGTGAACCAAACAGGTTATTAAGTTGGAAATTTCACTGTTGGTGAACTTTTGAACAAGTGAATAAAATGAGCACGTCATATTTTTTTATGTACAGAGAAAAAAAGGCTTAAAAATAAATAATGGGAAAAAAAGAGTGTGGGTGTGATGAATGATGATGATTGAGGTTGAAGGTGAACTGAACCATAAGTGACAGTTGGGTTATTTTTACTTTTTTGGGTAGTTATTTTTAGGAGGAGTGGGTGTGAAAAATTGAGATAAGAGAGGAAGTATTGATTGGGTGGTCCGCCACTCCACGGAAACTGCTCCACTACGCAGTGATTGGGCCACTACAACCCTCATTTGTTTTTTCTTCCCTAAAAATTTATCACACAACATTTTTTCTTCAAAATTAAATTTTTATTAAAACTAAATGCCAAGTCATCCAACATGTAAAATTTACTTATTGTAGTACTAGCAGGTTATAGAACCAAAAAATCTAAATTTTTTCCACTTTAAGGACTTAATCCAAAGTTGCGGAAAAAAAAAGATCAATGCTTATTTGGGAGCACTTATGCAAAAGTCCATTAAGATAATAGACTTTTTAAAAGTTCTTGGCAACGGAACCACTTACCTTTCATTCATTAGCTTTGGTAATTTATAAACACAGTATATGAAATCATTATCCCTACAAATTAGCCAAACAAATGGGAAACGGTCTACAATTACAATCTACCAAATTAAATATAAAATATTTACAATAATGATAAGAATAATTATGTATATTCTATATTACTAACTTCTTTAGAATGGACTTTTGGAGGAGTGGCTTATCCATATATCTATTTTAGATTAAACACCAAATATATATTATTATGAAAATTGACTTTTATATCCAAAAGTACACTTGAAAAGTGTTCCAAATAAACACCAAATCTCCAAGTCTGCATATACTTAGAGGACAAAAAACAATTTTGCCTTTTTAAAAACCTATGGGTTTTCTTGTAATTACCCAAAACTTTAATAGGGTAATTTTTTGTAATTATCCCTACTTTTATTATATTATATAATATATAATTAATATATAATCTAATAGACCGATTAATTTGTAGTACAAATAGCGAACTAAAATTATGCATCTCACTTGGTGATCGCATTGATTGCTAAGTCAAGTTGTTATAAGCTTTTCTTAAGTTAAGTGGGAAAATTTATGCATAGGTGTCATAAATTATACTCCTCACGTTCTTGTGCTATAGAAAAATAATAAAATGTTTTTTGACAAGAAAATAGTAAAATGTTTTAAATTAGTTGTATGATCGCGTGCAAACAATAGTTTAAATTACTTAGGAAAAAAGCACTCATGTGTAAAGTGTCTTGTCACTTGATAAGGAAGGTTACAGAACTATGAAATATATATATAGCGAGTGGATTAAATGATTATTTTTTAATTAATGTGAGTACATATAAACAAATCACAACTATCCAATAAATTAGATCTCCAATAGGTGTAAATTTACTGAAGGAACACATATATTTCTGTCCTTCTAAATGTCCATCAACGAATCTCTAAATATGCATCAAACTTTTAAACGAGCATTAGCATTCTTATCTGAATGTAAACTTTCTCATTGCTCTATTTATCTCTCCTCATTAAAAATTCACTTCAATGAAAATTTATTTATATTCTCCAAGAAAAACACAAGTTTTTTCAATATAAATTATACTACATTATTCCTGCAAGCTGCAACCCAGGGACAAACATACTATTTTGTCCAAGAAAATTATGCATTCAAATTGAAGTTATTTTGAAAACCAAATTTAGGAATCCAAAAACTTGCTGCACATTTGCATTTACTTGCAATCGACTTAAACCACACATTTAATTTATTTAGTTATGCCATAATGTCAAAATATATTTAGTGATGAAACCACATAGCACAATTCATTTTGAAATTAGTAAGGAAAAAAAACACAAAATCACATCGTCATGATCACACACTAAATATGATGAATATAAATTAAATTACTAATATTACGAATATGTGTACAATTTTCATTTTGTATATCCTCATCTAAAGTTCCTTTCCGAGTGAAACTAGATTAATCATAAGATTAGCACGAAAACCGAATTACATTTTTAATATTACCGAACACATTAAAAAAATAATAGTTAAAAATAATATTATCATAACCACAAGGCTAATCAGAAGTCAGAACCCTGAGCTGACTCGCAACGGTGTGCCCTCGCATGATGATGATGTGATGATCATCACAACCTTAAAAGCTACAAACAATCGCACTCAACACTCTACCTGTTCCCAGTTTCTTGTCGGAATCTCATATTGGTTAAGAGTAAAAAAAACAGGTAACCAAACTCAACTCCCGTTGTGTAATTAATTATAAAGAGCAGTGAGGTAGTTGAGCAACCGAAGGCATGGGGATGGCATTTTGATTCTATAATTTAACAAAGATACTTATGCACCCTTCACTTAGGCTACTTTTGAATTGATAAATTTTAATTTTAGGGGATAACTTGTGGAAATAATTACAAATGACTCCAAACGAGATGAATTTGAAACTCACAAGTACTCAAATTATAACACATAATAAGGGCTACAGATTTGAAATCTATTGTAAAATGATTTCATCCAAACAAAATCAATTGATTTATTATTATGAATTTGAAATCTATAACTCCAAATCCATCAATATTCTAAATGAAGTCTGAATCACTTAAATCTGGTCAAACATGTCTTAAAGCGAGCAGTATTGTTAATTTCAAAACCCAGTGGGGTCTGGGGTGAATAACGGGCTTGGCTACACCCGACCCACTATATTCAATATAATCTTTTGAAATATATATTTATATTATTTTTAGTTGTCATAAGTAGGGTTTCAAGGTTTGACTACACTACAACATAAGTGACATAAGGTAGCATCCAAAAAATGTTACCTAATATCCATTAAATATTATTATATATATAGCACTTTTTATGGCGATGCAGTTGCCTGTGCTACCTATAGTCTAAGGTATCACTTTTAATAGCTTTAGTGACACATTTTATAAGTGTTACATTAAGTCTTCTATTTGTATCACTTTGAAGAAAATACTTCTATAAGTGTTACGTATGAATCTTATGTAACACTTTTTAGTAGCACTTTTTCTATATGTAACATTTTGAAAAAAAAATACTTCTGGAGTGTTACATAAGAATATTTGTAGCCCTTTTTTTTTTTTTTTGCTTCCAAAGGGCTTCGAATCCAAGACCTGTTATATTTGAAAATTGGCAGTAAGCTAAGTTGATTCTTATTACAACTTTTGTATTGTTTTATATATACATATGTTATGTTATATACTTTATGTATTAAAAGATTATGATATATAGTATATAAATAAAAATCTATATTGTACAAATATATATTATAATTTATATTATATAGTATATATATTAAAATTATATTATATTATATATTAAAAACATAATAAAAATATTAATACAAAATTATATAAAATAAAATTATCGAATGATTATTTTTCCGTTGATAAAAATAAAAACATCTAAAAATATAAAACTAATTTACCAACAAATTAAAAAAAATTTAACAGTAAAAAAAATTAGTAAATAAATAATGAAAAAGTAATTGACTGATATAATAAAATCATAAGTAACTACCGACATCATCAATTTTCATCGGTAAATATTTTCTAAAAAAAAAGAAAAAAAAAAGAGATTACTGAAGAAATTGGTTTCCATAAAAATCTAAAAAATTGAATACAATTAATAAAATATTTATAGGGATTTTTCAATGGTATTACGATGAAATTAATTACCTCCGTCAAAAATATAAAAAATAAATAAAAAGACTTTATAAAAAAAATAAAATATTCAAGAAAAAACAGATTACATTTGTTTCCACCTATTTTGTGATATCAGTTAATTAAATAAATCGTTGGTATTATTTAATGAAAGCGATATAATTTTGTGTTACCAAAATATAGCTAAAAAAGTATTATAATTAATAAAATATAGTGTTATCTAGAGTGTTGTTTAAGTAAAGTGATACATATTTGTGTTACAAAGAAATAACAAACAAAAGTGGTACTTGTTTAAAACTATTACATATAAGCATTACATTTTGATAAAGTGCTGCAGAATTAATACATTAATATTGTAATGTAAAAAGTGTTACGAACACATGTTATATAATGTGTCTTATGTAAAAAGTGCTACAATTTTGTGTTATAAAATATTATTTAAGTTGTAGTGCTAATTTAATATTTACTTCTCTTTCATTATTTTGGCCGATCCAAGATTCTACTGCCCAATCGTCTGGACCGTCCAATGTTGTTGCTCAAAAATGTCGAAGCCAAACCTGACAAAAGATTTACGCGGCATGTACCAACAAGCTCATTTTGGTGTGTGGGGTTCTCAAGTTTTTTCCAATCTATCATTTGTCTCTCTTTTGCACTGGCTTGATGGTTCTCAATTTTTTTCAATCCATCATTTGTCTCTCTTTTGCACTGGCTTGATGGTTCTTAAGTTTGTTTTCAATCTATCAAGTTTTTTCAAGTGGTGTTGATTACCCTTTGTAAGGATGTTAATCAGGGTTCGAACCATGTATTTTTTTTTTTTTGAAATTTATCACCTCCTCTCCAACCACTTCTCCCAACTTATTATAAAAACTATAATACCGCGAGCTTGTAGCTCAAGTGGTATCGCTCACCCCTTGTCAGGGTGTTCACCAGGGTTCGAACCCTATGTCTTTCAGTTTCTTTGAAATTTATCCACCCATCTCGAACCACTAGTCCCAACTTAATAAAAATAAAGATAATAAGATATAAATACGCATGCAAGCTATGTTAATATCTTGAACCTTGCCCACAAATTGTTTGATGGAATGCACCATAAACACAATTTCCATTTTCTCTCTTTTATTTTACATTAGAAAATTCGTTGATATTTTTTTTGATGTGCTTAATAATGCAAATGGAAATTCTTTGGGTTGGCTGGTCCTAACACTTATCAGCACTGAGATGATTATTTATTTGAAGAATCGACTGAAGAATGTAGAAATCCTAACTATTTGAAATGAGGTTGAAATTCATACTCAGTAACCTAAGAGGAAGAAACGAACATCTGTATTGTATGTATTCAGCTTTCATTCCAAAAATGAGCTGGTGTTGGTTTTAAATAGTGATAACTGCTAAAGTGCTTGAATGGAAATAACAACTCTAAGAAAATAACAACTAATGACAACTCAACAACAAAAATAAATAACAAACTAATATCTCAATATCCCCCCTCAAGATGCATCTGGGAGAAGATCGAGCACATGCATCTTGGACAACAGTGTGAGAAGATAACTAGAACACAAGACTTTGGTGAAGGCATCAGCAATTTGAAGAGAAGAAGCAATTTGGAGTGGAGCAACAAAACCAGCCTTGTAATGATTCCTAACAAGGTGACAGACAATTTCAAGGTGTTTTGTTCGCTCATAGAAAACGAGATTAGCAACAACGTAGAAAGCGGCTTGGTTGTCACAATATAAGGGAATCAGAGTAGGTAGCTGCAAACGTAAATCTGAAGCGATATACAAAATCCATTGAAGCTCACACACAGTGGCACTAAGGCCCGATACTCAGCTTCAGTGGAGAATTTAGAAACCATAGTTTGTTTCTTGGATTTCCAAGAAATGAGGCAGTCCCCAAGAAGAATACAATAACCTGTGACTGACCTCCTGCTATCTTTGCAAGTAGCCCAATCCGCATCACTATAGGCTGTGAGTGTGGGAGGGACTATTTGCCGCATAAAAAATCCCGAATGGAAGATGTTTATAAACTATCAGTGCAAAACCAAAGACGACTAAACTCTATCATGCAAGATGTGGTTAGGAAGGAAGTGTTGAAATGGTTAGATGCTGGGACTATTTATGCTATATCTGATAGTTCATGGGTAAGTCCGGTACAAGTGGTGCCGAAAAAAGGGGGTAACAGTCGTGAAAAATGAAAATGAAGAACTGATTGCTACTAGAATTATTACCGGGTGGTGAATATGCATTGATTATAGAAAACTTAATGATGCCACTCGAAAAGATCATTTCCCCCTCCCCTTTATCGATATGATGTTGGATCGTCTAGCAGGTTATGATTATTATTGCTTTTTAGATGGTTATTCTGGGTACAATCAAATCATGATTGCGCCGGAAGACCAGGAAAAAACGACATTTACATGTCCTTATGGTACATTTGCATTTCGTCGCATGCCATTTGGTTTATGTAATGCGCCTGCCACTTTTCAACGTTGTATGATGGCTATATTTCACGATCTTATTGAAAACGTTATGGAGGTGTTTATGGACGATTTCTCTGTGTTTGGTGACTCTTTTGATAATTGTCTTCACAATCTTTCCTTAGTCTTACAGCGATGTGAAGAGACCAATCTTGTACTCAATTGGGAAAAGTGCCATTTTATGGTACGCGATGGTATTGTACTTGGTCATCGAGTCTCTTTTGCAGGTTTGGAAGTAGATCGGGCAAAGATTGTAGCGATCGAGAAATTACCACCTCCTACAAACGAAAAAGCCATTCGGAGCTTCTTGGGCCATGCCGGATTCTATAGAAGGTTTATCCGTGACTTTTCTAAAATTTCTAAGCCTTTGAGCCAATTGTTAGAAAAAGATGATGCTTTCAATTTTTCCAATGATTGTTTGCAGGCGTTTGAAACTTTGAAGAAGGCATTGGTGACCGCACCTATTCTTGTCGCCCCAGACTGGAGTCAACCATTTGAATTGATGTGTGATGCGAGCGATTTTGCGGTAGGGGCTGTTCTCGGTCAAAAGAGGGAAAAATTGTTTAGATCCATCTACTATGCTAGTAGAACGTTGGACAGTGCTCAACAGAATTACACCACTACCGAGAAGGAGATGTTAGCGATTGTTTTCGCATTTGATAAATTTCGATCATACTTGATTGGGACGAAAATGATTGTTCACACCGACCATGCGGCCATCAAATATCTTTTTGATAAAAAGGATGCAAAACCAAGGTTGATTCGGTGGATCTTATTATTACAAGAGTTTGATGTGGAAATCAAGGACCGGAAGGGATGTGAGAATGTGGTAGCAGACCACTTGTCTCGAATTGAAAATCAAGAGGAAGCGCAAAGAAGCACGAAATTGATAAAGGAGGAATTTCCTGATGAACGCTTACTCATGCTCGAGGCAAAATTTCTGTGGTATGCGGACTTTGTCAACTATTTGGCTGCGGGAGTTTTGCCTCCAGATCTATCGCCCTATCAAAGGAAGAAGTTCTTACATGATGTAAAGTTCTACATGTGGGACGACCCCCTACTCTTTAAGAGGTGCGCTGACAAAATCATAAGAAGATGCGTACCTCAAGAAGAATGGGAGGGAGTCTTACAACAGTGTCATTCCGCACCCTCCGGAGGACATTTTGGCCCAACTCGCACCGCATCGAAGGTATTGCAAAGTGGGCTATACTGGCCCACTTTATTTAACGATTGTTATTTGTTTGTGCAACAATGTGACATGTGTCAGCGAATGGGAAACATTTCCAGATGACACGAGATGCCGATGACAAATGTAATCGAAGTTGAATTGTTTGATGTGTGGGGGATTGATTTTATGGGCCCATTTCCATCATCTTCGGCTATCAATATATTCTACTTGCAGTAGAGTATGTATCCCATTGGGTAGAGGCGATTCCTTCCAAAACAAATGATGCTCAAGTTGTGATGTAGTTCCTTAAGAAAAATATATTTACTCGATTCGGCACTCCAAGAGCTTTAATTAGTGATGGAGGGTCACATTTTGTAAATAAATTGATGAGCAACTTGTTGGCAAATATGGGGTGAAACATAAAGTTGCATTGGCATACCATCCACAAGCCAATGGGCAAAGTGGGCCAACCGGAGATCAAACAAATCCTTGAAAAGACGGTGAACATTAACCGAAAGAATTGGGCGTTAAAATTAGATGATGCTCTATGGGCATACCAGACTGCCTATAAGACACCGTTGGGCACATCCCCATACCAACTTATTTTTGGGAAATCGTGCCACTTGCCGGTAGAGTTGGAACACAAAGCATTTTGGGTGGTCAAGAAACTAAATCTGGATTTTCAAAAGGCCGGTGAAGAGAGGTTGCTCCATTTAAATGAGATGGAAGAGTTTCGGGATGAAGCTTACGAGAACTCCTGAATTTATAAAGAAAGAACCAAGAGATGGCACGACAAAATGATCAAGAAACGAGAGTTTTTACCAGGGGAACCAAATTCTTGTATAATTCACGCCTTAAATTTTTCCCTGGAAAACTCAAGTCTAGGTGGTCGGGGCCATTCATGATAAAGAAAGTATTGAATCCGCCTGGAGTCGTGGAATTGTTAACAAAAGACGGTGAGACTTTCATGGTAGACGGTCAGCGGATTAAACATTACTTTCACCGAGGTAATCAAGAGGAGGTGACATCTATCACCTTGCGAGACCCGTGACGGAACAAACAGGTGTCGAGCTAAAGACGTTAAATATAGCGCTTGTTGGGAGGCAACCCAACGATTTTTTTTTTGTGTGGATTTCAATTTTTTTGGTGTGTGTTTTGTTTTAAATTTTGGGTGATTGGTGTGATTTTTTAAAAAAAATGAAAATACCTGAGTACTGCACTGCCCAGGGACGCACGGGTAGACCGTGCTTCGACACACTACCCGTGCGTACCTGAAGGGGAACAGGAGACGCTACGGCAACACGCACGGACTACTCGTGCGCCATCGCACGACCCGTGCGTCACCCCGATGAGCGTTAAAAGAGTCGGGCAGACTCTGTTTCTTCAAAACACTCCTATTTCAAAACGAGAAAAAAATCGCCCCCCTTCCCACATTGTTTCAAACTCCTAATTTCCTTCAAAATTCGTTCACATAATCATATTCTTATCCTAATTCATTCGCAAATTGCATCAAATTCGTGTTTGAATTGAAGAATTGGGAGAAAGGCACCTAGGGTTCCAAGTTTTCCCCTTTGTGAAATTTCGAGAGTTTCGGTAAAAATTTCGTTGTTTCTTGTGAATTTCTTGAGAATTACATGTTAGGGATGATAGTGGGTGCTTGTGTTGGTATTTTTGCTATGTTTTGGATGAATTCTTCTCTAAGGCAATTTATCAAACACCTTGTGAGCATGTGAATTGAGACATATTTGGGGGAATGGATGATGAATTGGGCATAAGCGTTAATTGCTAGGGCTTTTAGATGATTATTCTCTATATTTTCAATATTAATTGATTGCTTGGAGCACAATTGATCGGTTAAATTGATATATGAGAACCGTTATGCCCTATGTGACTTGTTTGCCTACATTCATTTTCCTTGTGATTGTATTTGGTTTGTTTTGGGTTGCTAATACATGTTATTCCAGGTACTCATTCACAAGTAATGGCGAATCGACAAAACCCTCAGGGACGGAGACGACGACCCCGGGCGGAACCACCACAGGAAATACAACCTGACGATAGCCCTGGCCTTTGGAGTTGTACTACCAAATGCGGATGCTCTAGAGCGATGGAATAAGATCGTCGTTAAACGATGGGTCCCTCAAAATACGCCGATGATGATTGCACCCAATTTCTTGGGATACGAGAATGTGTGGCGATTTGACAGGTCGGTTGGACAACTTTTATGAGGAGAAGATGGCCAAGTTACAAGAAATTCACGCTCGAATTTTTGAGCACAGTAAAGATGATTAAAGATATAGGCGGCGAGGTCATTGGGGTAAATTTTCAGTTGGGGAATGAGTTGCGACAATTATCCACAGAAGAGTTAAACGCCATATTTGAAGTTCCCACAGACGCACATTTCCGACCAAAGATACCGATATGACCAATACGACTTTTGGCGCCTACTTGTCCAAATGCCGCGAACGGTCCCATGCTCTCTACGAGGCCCGCACTACAAAATCTTCTTGGATCCGAATCGGTGTTCCGTATATACATCGGTCACGTCACCTCGGTTTTTGCGAGAGAGAATATTGGGGGAATGACGGTCGAGAGCTATATCTATTATGGTGTATCTTTAACAAGTACACCCTACAACACGGCCGCATACTTCATTGAGCAAGTGGATCATTTAGCAAAGCGGGGAGGTGGTGCTATTTCTATAGGGGTTTGATTACCCTATTGCCCGACATTTCAACATCGAATTTAGAGGCACGGGGCTATACCGGCAAAGACACTCGGGTTAATTTGGCATCTCGCACCACATGAGGTTTATCGCGAATGAAGACAATATCTTTGGTTCTTCTACGTAAGAAAGGTGCCTCATTTCCATTGCCTAACCCGACGTACACCACTGTCGATACTCTGGCAGACACAACAAACTTCCTAATGAACTCGGAAGCGCATAACAAAATTACGGAAGCTATAGGTGCGAGGAAGAGACGCCGAGTTCACGGCTTCCCGGATGTGGATGATATGGTAGCGGAGGAAGAGGAGCTACATAGACAAGAAATGGGAGTGGAACCTCATCACCCTCAACTTGGATATGACATTCCCGAGTCCTCACACGGAGGCAATTACCCCCGACGCTCACATAGCAAGGATCGTCCCGGTACCTCTCATGGTGGCGAGCCCCAACGCGGCAATGACTTTCAGGATATGCTATATGCGTTTGGGGAGGACTTGCATCGTCAAGGAGACGATTTGAGGCAACATCGGGCTGATTTTCTCGCATTCAGGGAGGACTATAATCGGAGGTCCTTGGAGCTCGAACAACGATATTTGGTCCAAGAACAGAGGTATGCGGTTTAGAAGGAAAGATATGAGGAAGGGTAAAACAAACATTTGCAATTAGATCAATAGTAAGTTGAGATATAGACAAGAGGTTACATTCGTAGAAAGGAACAAATATTACATTGGACAAGGTTAAATGTGCAGATAAAATGATCTCACCAATGGTGGAAGAACCATGAGGGAGGTAAACAATGATGGATTTAGAGATAGGTTTTAGAACAGAAAAGGAAGAAGATGAGTGACACATATGCCTACTAGCTCATGTATCCAAAATCCAAGATCCATGCTCAATTCGCTCAAAAGTACTCAAGGCACAGTGATATGTGGTACCTATATATCCTGCAGAGTGTGCAAACTGCAATCCACTACCCTTAGTACCATCATTCATTCTTGCTAAAAATTTAGTCACCTCCTGTTGAATAATGCTGCCAATCTCTGTAGGCTTAAAATCTGTATGTGTTGGTCCAATCCTTTGTACCTCTGGTGTATCACTACAAAAAAAACGCTCATAAGCCGATGTCTATGTGAAAATCAACCGATGTTGTAATCGGTGATGTTAAACATATGCATATTCAACATCGGTTTTGAGCATCTAAAAAAACGATGTTGTTATATTAAAAAGACATCGTTTTGCAACCGATGCTGTTAACTTGCGGTTGCTGGATTTTTTTCTAAGCGTCATCAGTTTTTGACCGATGTTGTTGGCTACCTTTAAGATCAGTTGAGAGATTAGTTTTGCACTAGTGTTATAATAGCTTAACACATTAGTTTGTAACCGATTTTGTTTCTAACAAAAATGATGTTATAGTGTTGGGTTGAACATCAATCACTTATTACAACACAATAAATCCAAATCCAATGTCAAATATTCTTGAATACAACTTAATCCAAATACAAATCATTATAAAACCAATAACAACGAGAGTTGACCAACAAGTTAAAGAAACTAAGATCCTCGCCAAATCCACTACAAATTAGACGAAAGCTGGCATACTAAAACAAAATAAAATGAGAACAAATGATATCGATCACCAAAATTATGAACATCCATCGATCTTCTTTGTGGCTCTGATTTACTGCATATTTGCATATTCTGCATAATTAACATATCAAAGAATTAAAGAAATAGTTGGAAATAGATAATTGGACAATATTTAGCTAGAATCGCAAAGTCAAGTTGAGTATCATACTCACACTAAAAGATAAAAAGCACACAATGTATTCTAGTCTATTACACCAAGGTCACTAAAAGAAAATTGCCACTTTTACTTGCTGATAACGGGAAATGCTATTACACTAAGGTCACTAGCAATATTTAGTTAAATCTTGCACATATATATTTCTCATCCAATTACCACAAAAAAAAAAATCATTATCATAACAACACACGCATGATGACACAGTGGTAAATATGTTAACAGTTATTAACCTGGCTGGCAGTTGTATTGTTGTTGCAAGAGCCTGAAATTAGTTAGAAATGATGAGTTCTCTTGGTGTGGGCGTGAGTCCTAGTAAGCACAATTTCCAAAGTTTTCAGATACAGTATTTCCGTACCCATTTATTCTCTGAAGGCGTTGTGCAACAAACTAATTAACCTTCAATATTCATAGTTAACCGAACCACATGAATCCTCCTCCCTACTCCAGTTGTTTGCCAAACCAGCAAAACCAACAACCTAAACTCACCAATATATGTGCCACAACATCCTGAGAACTCTCATGAGCAAAGTCATAAAAAAGTCACTCACTTTACCTATGATGTTATAATAATGCCCCATTATCTAACAAACACAATGAAAGCTTTATGCCTTTACTGTAACTAGTAAGAAACACGTGCGTCGCACGTGATCCCATATGATTTTATTAAAATAATTATATTATCAAATATTTTAATTGATGAATATTAAAATCGCTTAATGTACTTTACAATTAATAAGTATATAATAACTAAATAATCAAACTATTAAAAAAAAGTCAAAATATTTTAATTTATATTTTGTTTTCATAAGTATAAATCGATATAAATAAATAAGTAAATCGTTTAAAGAACTCAAGCCAACAAAAAAATTAAAATTAATATAACAACAAAATAAGTTCATATATTAGCTTACAATCATATTAATCAATCTTGTGTTATGCTTAATTGGCTTTGAACGCCTTTTTGTTAATTAATTTCAGAAGTCTTTTAACATATTAGATGCAATACTTATTCGGTAATTCATGAGTTAAATATTCATATATCGTTATCACATCAATCAAAAATTTAAAATTGATATAAATTACTTATTTACCAAAAAATCAGGCATAACCTCGTAATTGTAGTTGTAATTGTTATTAATCAAAAACTATAATAATTAAAGATTAATATTACCTGATATGATTGTGTGTTTCTTTCATTCTCTCCAACTACTTTGGTTAACGAAATATAACTCAAAATAAATATTAAAAATAAAATATATGGACAAAAAGAAAAACTCTTTCATATAAAATCTTAATTCTACTTCCAAAGTCAATATTTTTATCAGAACACTTAAACTTTAACTTATTGCAATCTATCTATTTTGAGTGTCGTCTTTAAAATAATACACCTTAATCCAATAAATATGAATACTAAAACATTATTGTCATCTTTCATCTAAAAAGAAAAAAAAATATTATTATCATCAAGAGTCATGTTTTAAATAAAACTACAAAAAAGTAATAATTTGAAATCTAAATTTTGAAACTCTATCCAATTGCATATAAAATATATCCACTTAATAAATAATAAAACCAAAGTTAGTATTATAAAGTCAGTTATCAAAATTCATATTGAGTCAAACTTCAATAGTTAAATATAATACCAATAAACTTGTATACTTGAAAATTACTTTGCAAAGACTTATGTTATTTAAAAGAAACACTAACTCAACTAGTTTTAGAAATATATATTATGCTATTAGCGATGGTATTTACAATTGAATTTAACTCTTTACGTTTGTTATAAAATTAATATATTTGTAATTTGTTTGAAGCATATAGTTATACAAACTATAATTACTCTTAATATGCTAAAACTCATCTATATTAGTTTTATTTTTTTATTTTTTAAAAGACCACAAATTGTAAAATTAATCTGAATTATTTATTTTTTAAATAATACTATTTATTGTAAAAAAATTACCCATTCATTTTCATAATTTGATGCCTCTATTAAAGAAATGATATATAGTACTTTTAATCTTTATTTAAATTTTTTATTATTTTAATCAAATAATATTTGCCAAAATTAAGATTTCAAGTTGTAAATAATCCCTTAACTATCTTTATATGCCTCCTTAGGCCCAAAGAATTCTTATAATTGGACTTTAAGTGTGGTCACTTTACTCTAGTTTAGAAGGGTAATTGATATAAATGCCCCACTTTTTGGAGACAATGTCAGCCTTTTATGCTTCCCGATACTATTTTATCCAAATTTATGTTCCCGCCCTTTTTTCTAGAAAAATTTACGCTCCCGCCAAAATTTTCGGACTTTTTTACGCTTTTTTTCAAGATTGTTTCCAACATGCATGTTTCAACCATGTTTCTTTCAATAAAATCTCAGTTAAAAAATAATTTTTGCTCTAGTTAAATAATTCATTTTATACTCAAAGTCTTAAAAAATTAAGAAATATACACATAAAACAACACATATTAAAACCAAACAAATAAAAATATTATAGAAACAACATGAGTAAAAAAACGCAATTCAATTTTTGATCCAATGCATGAAAATATAAAAAATATGGAAACAACCAGGAAATAATATAGAAACAAACCAGAAACAATATAGTAAACACCATATGAGCAAAAAGAGTTAAAAATAGGTAAAAATTGTATTTAAACATCGAAAACTACATGGAAACAATAAAGAAACATCAGAACAACGTTAAAATGATATGGAAATAACCCAGAAACAACGTAAAAGATATTAAAAATACCACATGAATAAAAAGAGCTTAAAATAGGTAAAATTTGTATTTACACATTGAACACTACATGGAAACAACAACAAAAATTATTAGAACAACATTAAAAATATTATAGAACAACACCGAAACAATAGAAACAATGTACAAAATAATACATGAACAAAAAGACAGCATAAAAAATTGGTAAAAGTTATTTTGAAACATCAAAACAACATATAAACAATAAAGAAACAAATTTAAACAACATCGAAACAACATATATAACATATAAAGCAATACATGAACAAAAAAAAAAAGAAAAAAAATTAAAAATAATCAAAAAAAATTGCAGGAGTGTAAAAAAAAAGTAGGTACAAAAAGAAAACAATAGGTACAAAAGTGATAGGAGCGTATTTTGTGGTATATTTACTAAAAATAGGGTATTTTATGTAATTTTCCCTTAGTATTGTGTATGGTTTAATATAGTTAATTTGATATATATAAATAATATTATTTATACTATATTATTGCCTACAGTAATTTGTATTTAAAAGTACCAAAGTTTGACACATGTATCAAATTATTTCATATTAAATTAATTTTTTTATTAAAATTTCATATGAGTATACGACACTTTTCATTAGTGATTCTTGTCACAATGTTTCTCTTATTCTTCATTTTGCAAATTTTAAGATATTGTATACTTTGATTTTGTAATAAGCATTGTTTTTGTGCTTGAATCTTTATAAAACTTTTAAAAGTGTGATTTTTAAGTGAATTAGTTTATTTTTATAGAAAATGGTATAGTGTATATATATATATATTATATGAATATTTGACACATATATTATTTTTAACTCTTTGGTTTTAATCTTTCAACTTTTTATATGTTTTATTTGGTTAAACGATACTATCTATTAATAACATAAATTTTAAAAGTTGAACTATATCTCATCATATAAATAAAATATTTTTAAAGGAATGGAAGGGATTGAGCTTACAATAAATTTTGAAAAAAAGAGAAATAATTTTTACATTGAATATGCCAAAATAATACTTTTTTCGAATCAAAAGTTTCAAAAAAATCATCCAACCTATGCACATTTTTAATATAAGTATAGATAGATAGCTAAAATAAGTATTAGTATAGATATTTAGATATTGATATGAAAAAAATGTTGTTTATATATATTTGTTTGGTTCATTAATTTAATCATAAGTAGTATTGATTTTTAATTTTATAAGTTTATAGAGGTGTAAATTTTTAACTGACAATCAAGTCATGTTACTGAGAAACTCAAATTCATATTATATTAAATGACTTCTAATTAAATGTTTTCTTGAGGATGTATATGCCAATTTTAACTCTATCACACATAATTTTTCTTTTAACTGTTAATTTATATCATTATTTCATTTGTGTGTTATATCATACTATTTCTATCATAAATATATTTCAATAAAGAACAATAACTTTGAAACTAAAGTTTATGATGCGAGATAAAACATTATTTTTTAAAACTCATATTGTTATCCTTATATAGAGTCTAAAAGAACATTTGTCTTGATGCAGAGTTTTTGTCCCATCTTTCTTCTTTTTCTTTGTTAATTTCAGTATTTTTTTATTCTTTCTTTTAAGCCATAAAGAACAAATTGTACAAGAAAACACTTAAAATAAAACAAAGATTACTCTTTCTTATACTTCTACATTATAAGCCAAAACTTTATCTCGTTAGGTTAGAAAATATGGATATCATCAAGGTATAGTTTACTATTCTTTTTTTTAATTGGGAGATTTTTATATTATTTTAATATATTTGCTTTATAATTAAAGGACATCTATTTTGCTGAAACAAAAAACTGTTATGTCTTTTTTCATCTTTTTCTTTGTTATTTTGTTAATATTTTCCTCTTAGTTTTTAGGACATAAAAACATATAACGCACAAGAATACAATTAAAATAAAACAAAGAGCGCTAGTATTTTATCCACTCTTTGTTATACATCGACATAAAAAAAATATTAGTTTAGAAATATTAATATCGCCAAGGTTTAATTAAGTTCTTAATCTTTTTTATCCGAGCGTGAGATATTTATATTATTTAAATATGTTTCTTTTAAAATATATTATGATAATATTTGGATTTCTAATAAAAATATCATCAAAATTATTAATTATATAATTGAGTCTAAATTTAGATTTAAAATATTAAAGGATACATCCATTAAAAACTTAGATAAAGATTTGTTAGTTCAAGATTATTTTATTTTCAATCTTATGTGAGGTTCGTGGATCATGTATTTTGTCCTATTTTTTATTTAATCAAAACCCCTAGGATTAGAATTTTGTTTCAGTTGTAATTTCATATTTCTTTTTCTTCTAGAATTATTATAAATATATTTAATTTTAATTGTTCTAAAATACAATATATATATATATAATTATACAACTTTGCATAACAATGAAATTTAAACAGGTAAAATGATCTCATACGAAGTCTTCTATATAAGCTTATAACATATGGTTGGAAAGTTTTTGGAATGTAGTTTAATATAAAATTGATAATATATAAAAATTTGAAATATTGTAAAAGTTACAATTGAAAGAAAACATAAGAAGAATTTGGGATATAAATGGTCACTTACTTGTCATGTAATTAAATAAAAGCTAAAATAAATACCAAATTACTTAATTATCCTTAAACTTAACTTTGTTGAAGGGATATTTTTGTCCAATCAAATGTTTCAACAAACCATTCCACCTATTCACACTTTTTATATTAGTATAAATATAGATATAGATATAGATATAGATATAGATACTCTACCTAAGATTTTGAGAGATATTTTAATTGGTTTATAGGAACAGGTTCAACTCCTAAAGTCAATTTGATACAAATAATTGCAGTTTCTTGGTAATAATAAATGTAAAGTTGATACTACTGGTGAAGTGTCTGAACATGCAAATACAAATGTGAGAAACAAACTATAAATGGCATATTGAACGAGCAGTTGAAATAGTTTAACAAAAAGTTAAACTTTTGTGTATCTTTTACTATTGCCACTTAGTAGTATCAATTTAAATGAGACCATATAACTGCATAATGCAATATGTACTCCACCATTACCTTGAATTATCACACAATCACCCAAAACAACATAATTTGAACACTTAAACTACACGTGAAAAAGAAAAGAAAAGTGAAGTGTCAAGACAAAGAAGCTTGACGGATAAGTTTGTGGCTCTTTAGAAGTTAATCATCCTCTCCCAAAATCAATAGTTTGCCTAGCATGAGTAATCCAATTATAAAGCAAAGTAGAGATAAATTTAAAATGGTTTTAATTTAAGATACTGATTACCATCACATAAAAAAGAGTAGATGGTAACATAAACCATATTGCAGTTATCACTCAGTCAACAAAGAATAAATTGAAAAGTACATCAACTATTACATGGCAAAAATATTACCTAAATGTGTTGAAATACTGTTATATCCAACTCAACAAACAGATGAGAATTGCAGTAAAGGCCTAAACATACGTCTGGCACCTCAATGAGTTGAAATATTGTTCTACCCAACTAACATATGAAAAAAATTGAAGATTGCTCATTGCAGTAAAGGACTTAGCAGGGGTCTGACTAGAAAATATATATTTCTACGCCAATGAGAAACCTTTACTTAATTTTAAGCTCCAAAGTGTTAATCACATAGGTAGTTTAAAAGAACTACAGATGCGTACCCAGAATCAGAGAAAGATCTCGGAGTGGCATTGTCAGAACCGCTATCAGAAAATGAAGTAAATTTGACTTCTTTTGTTGACTGCGGTGTACATGATTCCTTCTTGACTTGGACCATGCCTTCCTCGCAAGTGAACTTGCCAATCTTCAAGAACAGCAAATCTTGTCATATATATGTCACAAATGTGAATCAGTTAGAATTTGAGTATACTCATTTTATACATAAGTCGAAGTAAATCACAAAAGGAGGAAGAATCTGAAGCAAATTAACCACCAAAAGAAATGCATAGACTCTAACGAGAAAACATCAAGATTTTATCTAGAAAAATTCACATATACTGAGCTTGCCGAAACAAATAATAAATCATTTAGTAAAGGTGCAAGTCTTTTAAAAAAATCAATACACATTAGACAAACAAATACCAATTAGACACATAAAGACCAGACGGTTCGCACACCCAGTCCCCAGAGATGAAGATAGTATGCAAAAATAAACAAAATCTACCAAAACTGCAAAGACAAGGCAGAAAACTAACTGATCAAGCTAAAATAACTTGAAACTTTCAGGAAACTAGTTGATCAGACTCGTCCAAGAAGTTTTACCACTCCGCATAAAAATGTAGAAGAAAAACAACATCTTTATTAAAACAAAACTAAATCCCCTGTTTCGAAATTCCCAAAATTTTCAACATCAGATCGCCAAAATCCGCATCCTCCCTAGCCAAACAACCTACTCAAGCACAACCCAAAATGGAGCTCCATTTCGTACAATTAGTAAAAACGAAGAAAGCATAACATAAATAAGTAAATAACAATAAAAAAAATCTAGAAAAAGAGGCAATTCAACTAGTTCCCATCAGCCGCTTATGGCCGAAAGAAGTGGGAAATGAATGAGTTAACTGTTGGAAATTTGGGTTTGAGAAAGTGGGCATCGTCCAGATTTTGACCAAATTTTCGGTGGTTAAGAATTTAATTTTGGAGGAATTAAATTATATATTATTGATCTACTTTCCGAGTAGATGTTCGTAGTATTTTTATTTCTCAAACCGAATTTCGGTGGTGAAAATTAACACACGTTGGCCAAAAAATGGGCGTTATGTAAAGGGAGTTGAAATGATTTTTCTTCATCCCACATAGTTTAGAAAGCTAAGTTTATCCTAGTTTATAAACTAGAAGATGTTATTAGTTGGATATACTATAACATAAGTGGATGATCACAAGTGGGCCACACGCGCGCGCTTGCCGGCCCGGCTTGCGCTTGGGCCGGGGTCCTGGTCCACAACACTTTTGTCACTCGAAAATGCCAAATTCGTGACTGTTGGGTGTTGGGCCGCCGGATGAACCTGGACAATGCAGGTGTCCAGATTCATAGTTGACTGATGAAGTATGTAACTCCTCAGATAGTGGGGTTGTAACCCCCAGATTGTGGTCATCAATGTGTTTGTAACACCTGGGAGTTACAAAAGAGGTTAATGCCCATCACCTTACCATGATTAATTCCCTGCAGGTGGAGGTTTTGCTGTCTATAAATAGCTGGTTCCATTGCAGATTTCAGATACAAAAACAAAAAAATTGCATACATTCTGCATATTTCAAAGGTGTCGTCGAAAGTGTCGTAACATTTCGTATCACATTTTCAACAACATTTCACTCTACATTCGAGTCCAAAGAGCGCCCGCCTCCTTCGAGTTCGAAAGGTGCCTTTGTGTCAGGGGTGCTACTGTACACAGAGGACGTGAAGCCGTTTTATCTTTGGGAACATTACGTCAAACCGTGAGCACTAGCCGGGATGTATTTGTCTTGCGGATAGAGTTTTACTCGACTCGGCTTTTTCCAGTTGTAATAGTCAGATTTCTATTTCCTTGTAATTTTCCATTTTCTGTTTGTAAAGCCATTGTTGAAGGCTCCCGTTGTAATCACTTTGTAAACCAAGTTTGTTCAACAATCGCAAGAAAAATATCGTACCTTCACGATGGCGAGGAGAAACAAAATCTAAGCTTGGAGATGAATCTGACAGAAGACCTTCCAGTGGTTGCTGGAATTGTAGTTGTTGCTAAAAACGCGTTGCGTTTGAAGCATGGGGCTAGGATGGTGATTTCCTATGCCGTAACTTTGTCTTTAAGAGACTTAGTGGTACACTTTACTGTATGTATTGTGTGGTTGATATGAACTGAGGATGTTTTCCAAAATGTTCATGTGTTGAAAAGAAATACGAAATGAGGATGTGATTTCCAAGAGGTTCGTTATTTCTAGATTTTTGGATTGAAAAATGGATGATTCCAATAATCCAAAAATGTGTGAAACTAGTCTAAAAGTTTTAACTGATCCCGCATGATATTCATGCTGAAGAGATGTTGTTTAAATGAAAAATTCCAAATGGTTTACGTCGTTAAGATGTTGTTACCAGGTTGGAAAATTTTCATGAATTCCTAAATGCATAACTGGAAGGAATTTGGATTAGTGGCCTGATTATTCGATTGGAAATCGAAGAAAGCAATCGAAGGCCTGAAGCTAAATCCATGAAAGTCTTGCTAGAGACTCGAGAAAAGTGTGTTGGAATACTTTTTAAGAATTCAAATGGATCTAGCAATTGTGGGGGTATGACCACACTTTCTGTCACAATTTTGGCTTTCGAGCTAAGTTGCAGATTTAGATGTGACAGAAAATGTAGTCTGAAATGTGATAACACCAATGGCAGTTTTCAGAACCAAGTGAGGTCTGAAATGTTGCTGAAGATGTGACCACATCTAAGTTCACACTCTCGGTAAAATGGTTCGAACAGAATTGTCGGAACAAGGTTCTGAAATTTGTTTGAACGAGGTTCTAACGATATTGTTGGAATGAGGTTCTAATAGTTTTAGAACATCGGAAAGCATTCTAATACTAATGAAATGACCTTGAACTGTGTATGTTCTGGGGTAATCTGGAGTTGAAAAACACAAAATATGTGGGGCGAGGCTGTGTTAACAGCGAACCACATATTGAATAAAATTCCACTTAAAGGGAAAGATAAGACTCCTTACGAATTGTGGAAAAATCGTAAGCCTTCTTATAAATACCTTAAAGTGTGGGGTGTTGGCTAAGGTTGCAATACCTGAACCAAAGCAAGTGAAAATCGGTCCTAAAACGGTCGATTGCGTTTTTATTGGTTATGCACTTAACAGCAGTTCATATCATTTTATGGTACATAAGTCAGAAAATCCGGAAATGACAGTTGGTACCATAATTGAGTCAAGGAATGCTATATTCTTTGAGCATATTTATCATTGTAAAGAAAGGATAGATGGAAGTCTAAAGAAAAGATCAGTATTCGAATCTTTGTTGGAGATGTGACTTACGGTGTTATCACATCGGAACAACTGGATATTCTGCGGATATTCTTTGAAGGTCTTCTTGGATGTTATAACATCCGATACGACATCTCTTGTCACATTTGTGAGAATAGTTAGTTCAACACCGAGTGGTGAAGAACTAAGACGGAGTAAGAGGCGAAAGGTGGTTAAGTCCTTTGGACTGACTTTCTAACATTAATGTTAGATGGTGAACCAAACTTCGATTAAAGAGGCTCACGAGTAGTCCGGATGCTCATTGTGGCAAGAAGCAATCAATAGTAAAATCGAGTCCATTCTGCAAAACCATACGTGGGAGTTGGTTGATCTCCCTGCTGGTCATAAGCCTTTAGGGTGTAAGTGGATCCTAAAGAAGAAGTATAAAGCAGATGGATCTATTGATAAGTATAAAACACGGCTTGTAGCCAAAGGCTTTAAACAGAAAGAAAGGTATGACTTCTTTGACACTTATTCTCCGGTAACGAGGATTGCGTCTATTAGGGTGCTTCTCGCGATTGCTGCTTTGCACAATCTAGAGATTCATCAGATGAATGTCAAAACGGTGTTTCTGAATGGAGAGATAGATGCTGAAATCTATATGGAACAACCTGAAGGGTTTTTTGCACCCGGTCAAGAAAAGAAGGTGTGCAAGTTGATAAGATCCTTGTATGGAGTGAAACAAGCTCCAAAACAATGGCATCTTAAGTTTGATAACACGATGTTGTCTGTTGGGAAATTTATTGTTTAGATTTTGATGAATGCCACGTAAAACTTAGACTAGAAAGTTGGCACCCCATTTTCTTTGTAATTTGCATTGTAATAGATAGGGTTGTTCGAGCTGAGTCAAGTCTGCTATGCCTGGATATGCAAGAAGTCAACTGAAGGCTAAAACGAAGACTCCGCTGTGAAGCAGCTGAGTATGGAAAGGAGGAGAAGTCAAGAACTCGACTGAAGGAGTAGCAGCTATCATACAGCTGTGAGAAGTGTCAGTCAAGTCAACTCAAGACAGCCAAGTCAAGTTGAAGTGACAGATGAGTCTTCCAATGATTAGGAGCTGACTCGAAGTCACATGGGGAAGTTAAGAAACTGTAGTCAAGTCAAGACAAACCTGAAAGAGTCCGTTGCCGACGTAAGTCAAGAAAGTTACTTAAATAAGTAATACTTCCATGTTTGTAATATTCTAAAGTGCTCGATCTAGAAAGCGTGCAAAATGAATGAACCAATGGGAAGATCGCACTGTCGGGCTCGAAAAGGCGAAGGTTCATTTAATACGAGGTAATGTCAATTTCAAGGATCGCAACAAGACAAGCCAACGACCACTAGTGTCTTTTGAAAATCACCTATCTCTTCAACGGCGATTTTTGAAAGAGCACTATAAAAGCGAAGAAGAATCAATTTGAGAAGAGGTTAACCCTTGCATACCAACCACGAACTTTCAAGTTATTATTCAAGTCAGTAACTGCAAAAATATTCTCAAGTTATTCAAGCAAATCCTCAAGCCTAAACTTGAAGGAAATCGATCCAACACCAAGTCATGAAGGAAAGACAACCTCATCTTTGTTGAAAAGGAAACTTTTGAAGAATCAAAAGGGGTCTACATTCCAAGGAGGATTGTAGAAAGGTTCAAGGTCGAACCGTTTCAAGCTATTGGAGGGCTTCGTGATCAATTCCAATAAGCTTGAGCAAGTGAGTCATAGTAGTAAGCAAGATGCCTGGGTGAAGAAGTTCGAGTCGGACAAAAAGCCACCAGTGTGACCAAGGCATCTCGGACCGAGTCCCAAAGGATCAAGTCACCGTGTGATCAAGACTTGTATCGGGTGATAACCACTTTGTACTCGATCAATACTTAGTGGATTCCTCCAGGAGTTGGAGAAGAGAGGATTAGAAGAATTACCCCATCTTCGAACATCTATAAAATTTATTGTGTCATTTACATTTCAGCATTTACTTACTGCATCTTATTTAATATCTGCTGATAATTTGCTATCCAATTGATATTTAACAAAGTGCTAAAACCAAGTGTTAAAACAACTTAAGCCAAATTCAAGGGTGTTAAGTCTTCCGCTGAAAATCTCATCACAAGCCAAGTTAAGTATTAGACTAAACAGCTGAGTTATTCTATTAACAGCTCAGTCGAGCCTATTGAGTGGCTAACTCTGCTGGTTAACTAACTTAGCTGTCCATCAAGGATATAGCTGTGAAATTAACTTTGTACTTATTTAAAAGGACTAAATTCGAAAAGTTGGTAAGGTTTATTCAACCCCCCTTCTAAACCTTACTCACACCTCTTGGGACCTACAAGTGGTATCGGAGCGGTTGGTTCATTGAGCCTTCCGCAGTTCTTGAACTAGATCTCAATCTTTCAAAGAAGTTGCTAACACTTGTTCTTTCAAAAGCCATTTTTAAAACAAAGAAAGTTATTATCATGGAAGCAAATTTGACACGCATTCCTATGTTTACCATTGAAGAATTTGATGACTGAAAATACGTATGCAGGCTCATCTATCAGCTTTACATGATGAGATATGGATAGTGATAGAGGATGGGCCACTGCAAATAATGAAGGTGAACACAATCGCAAGGAGAGGCTGCTGCGGTGAAGAAGAGGATGATGCTCCTCTGACCCGACTATGGTTGAAAAACCAAGAGTCGAATGGACAAATGATGATAGAAGAAGATACAATCTTGACAATGTGGCCAAGGATATACTTTACAAGACTTTAGACAAAGCCATGTTCAACAAATTCAAATCTTGCAAGACAACCAAAGAAATCTGGGATAAATTAACCTTAATTTGTGAAGGATCCGAGCAAATCAAGGAAAATAAATTATCTGTTGTTGTTCAAAAATTTGAAAATTTTAAAATACTTGCGGGTCAAACAATGGATCATTGGATGCTAGATTCACTTTGAAATTACAAATGAGCTCTCAAAGACTTGGAAAGAATACACACGAAAGGAGATGTGTATGAAGATATCGAGAGTCTCGGTGAGTGGGAAATGAAGACCATGGCTCTAAGACACTCGATGGACCTATCACAAACATCCAATCATGAACTATTCTCGGACCTCAAAGCCTATGAGTTTGAGTGAGAAGAAAAGATCAAGAGGAGATAATCGCGTGCCCAAAACAACCGCACTCATAGTCGAGAAGGAAGAGAGTGAAACCAAAGAAGTCATTGACCAGGAGGAAATTGCCTTGATGGTTAAAAGATTCAATAAGTTCTTCAACAAGAACTACAAAAGGAACAAACGTGAATCTTCCAGAAGACATTCAGCTCCCTCCAAGTTAAGGGAAGATAGACCACCAAAAAGAGCAGAGTATCAAAAGGTCGAATATCAAAGAGCTGACAACCCAAGAAATGAGAGAGTTGATCAAAAAGTTGAAAACCTGTGTTGGAATTGCAGACAACCAGGACACTTTGCCATTGACTGTCCATATCCTGTAGTAAATAAATACAGAAATGAAGAAAAAAGAAAAGTCTTCAGAGAAAGAAGACAAGAAAAGAAAAGAGCAATGTTGGCTGCTGAGACCGCTGACACAACTAAGTCAAAAGAAGCAGCAGACTCAGAGAGTAGTGAAGCTGACTACTCAAGTGACTCTGAAGAAGAAGCCTTAATCCGTCTAATAGCTAAAGAACAAGATCAACCTGACCAGGAAGATGAGGTACACTCTAACTCATCTCATTCAGATTCTAGTGATAGTGATTGTGACACACACACTTCATCACCCACTGATCTTTATGATTCATTAGGAAAAATGATGAAAGATTTTGAGCACATTAAATCCTCAAACTCACTATTAAATGAGGAAAACAGCCAACTCAAAAGCCAAAACTCACAAAATGACTAAGGAGTTTGAGAGTACTCTAAGTCACATAGCCGATGAGAACAAAGAGTCAAGGCGAAAATGCTAAACTAATAGTAGAGATAGTCTGCTATAGAAAAGAGAAAATGATCTCAAAATGTGATTGCTTCATTCACAAAGGCATCTAAATCATTGGATGACCTTATCATGAGCCAAAAAGGATGTGGAGACAAGACATGCATAGGATTCAATTCCTTTGTGCATAGTCAAACTCCAAGAGTGATCTTGGAAAAAGGATCTTCAAGTAATGAAGCATCTCAAAAATCCAAAACACCAAATATTGCACACACATTCATTCCTAAGCACAATCACAAACAAACTGGCCTAGGATATAAAGGGAAAGGAAAACAGCCAGTTGAGTATGCTAAGAGGACATCTGAGAAGAAATCCAGCAGAGTTCCTAAACAAACTCCAAATAGGAAGTACTCTGTAAAGAAGAAAGAGAGCTACCAAAAGCCCCAGAAGTTCTATCAAAGGAAAACAAATGATGGGAATGGTAGAAACTACCCAAGTCAAGCTGATTGGAATAATGTGAAATATCAGCAAAGACCTATGGAATACAAGCCTAAATGGCAAAGGCCTAGAACTCAGCAAAGGTCATTCCAAAGGCAACAAAGCCATTATCAGCACACATATGCATCCAAGCACTACACTCAGAGATATCACAATTACCCAAAGAAGGCAATTGCTAAAACACACACACAGGCATACAGACAAAAGAGACAGCTGTATGAACCTAAAGCCCCCAAGCAATTTGTCAAAGTGAATTATGATTATGGCACATATAGATGGAAACCCCTTAGAGTCAAATCATTTGGCTATAGGTTGAATGGATCATCTTACAGCACTAACCCCTCAGGACCCAGACAAGTATGGGTACCTAAAAACTAATTTCCTTGATTGCAGGTTCAAAGAACAGCTGAGTGCCAAGGAACCTGGTACATGGATAGTGGTCTGCCTCGGACACGACAGAAACAAAACAAATTTGTCAAAGTTCAAGGAGATTAGAGGTGCAAAAGTCATATTTGGAGGAAATGAAGCTCCAGGGGAAATAAGAGGCACTGGATCCATCAAGAAAAATGGATTAGAAATCACAGATGATGCATATGTTGATGGCCTAAATTTCAACTTACTAAGCATCAGCCAACTCTGTGACAAGGGCTATAATGTTGGATTCAACATGGGAGTGTGCCAAATCAAAGACACTGAATCAAATGAAGTAGTGTTGCAAGGATCCAGATAAAAGAACATGTATGTGGTAGACTGGTTGACTGCCATACCAAACACTTATTTATTAGCAAAGAGTACAACTGAATCAAGTTGGTTGTGGCACAAGAAGCTGAGTCACCTGAATTTCAAGACAATTAACAAGCTTGCAAGGAGTAATCTTATAGAAGGACTCCCAGACTCAGTACACAAGAAGGAAAGTGTTTTTGATGCATGCCAGATGGGAAAGCAGATTAAATCATCATTTAAGGAGAAGTCAAGTCCATCTTCAACAAGAATACTGCATCTGTTACACATGGATCTATTTGGTCCAGTTGAGCCAGCCAGCATGAGTGGAAAGAAATACACTCTAGTAGTGGTGGATGATTATTCAAGATATACGTGGACAATTTCATGTGTACAAAGAAAGAAATCTTGCAGAAGCTGATGAAAAGAGTTCAAAATGAGAAGAGTCAAACCATTACAAAGATAAGATATGATAGAGGAACTGAGTTTGTAAATGGAATAATAACTCAGTATTGTGTTGAAAATGGTATTGCTCATGAACTATCTGCAGCTAGGACTCCACAGCAGAATGGAGTTGCAGAAAGGAGGAACAGAACTCCCAAGGAAGCTGCAAGGACCATGTTAGCTGAAGCAGGGCTACCTAAAAGATTTTGGACTGAAGCCATAAACACTGCATGCTATACTCAAAATAGATGCATGATAAATAGACAGCTGACAAAGACTCCATATGAAATCTGGATAAGGAGAAAGCCAAATGTTGCATACTTTAAAATATTTGGTTGTAAATGCTTCATCCACAACAATGGGAAGAATAATCTAAAGGCATTTGATGCTAAAGCTGATGAAGGTATCTTCTTGGGATACTCACCAAAGCAAAGCCTATAGAGTCTTGAACAAAAGGACTATGGTCACGAAAGAGTCTATCCATGTGGTTTTGATGAACCTAATGTAAAAGGAGAAGACATTGAAGAGTTAGGCGATAAAATTTGAATCGATCAACTATACGAGAGGAGTCCCTATGTTGAAGCCGAAACTGGAGTAATTAATCAAGGTGAAGATGAGATAGCTGAATCTCAAAGACAGCTGGAAAATCTGCAGCTAAGTGAGGATGAGAGAGCTGCTCAAGACAACACAGCTACAAGACGACTGAACCCAACTAACTTACTCCAACCAGATGTGAGATGGCTAAGAGACCATCCACCAGAACTAGTCATTGGAGATGTAAGAGATGGTGTAAGAACCAGATCCAGAGCTAAACAAGAAGTAATGTTCACTTGCTTTATTTCCCAAATAGAGCCAAAAGATGTGTCCCAAGCATTGGATGATGCACATTGGATTCAGGCCATGCAAGAAGAGCTAAATCAGTTTGAAAGAAACAAAGTATGGGAATTGGTTCAAAGACCAACTCATCAAAATGTTATTGGCACAAAATGGGTTTTCAGAAACAAAATGAATGAAGAAGGTTCTGTGGTAAGAAACAAAGCAAGATTGGTAGCCAAAGGGTATTGCCAAGAGGAAGGAATAGATTTTGATGAAACATTTGCTCCTGTTGCAAGATTAGAAGCAATAAGGATGTTTCTTGCCTATGTTGCACACAAGAACTTCACTGTATATCAGATGGATGTAAACAGTGCATTCTTGAATAGATTATTGGAAGAAGAAGTCTATGTTGAACAACCTCCAGGATTTGAGCAGAATACTCTTGGAGATAAGGTGTAAAAGCTCAAGAAAGCTCTTTATGGATTGAAGCAGGCACCAAGAGCATGGTATGATACATTATCTCAATTCCTAACAGATAATGGATTCACCAAAGGCAAAGTGGATAGAACACTCTTCAGAATTCAAGATGGAGAGAGTATACTGCTTGTTCAAATATATGTGGAGAGCTGACATTCTTTCTAGGACATCAAGTTAAACAGCTGAAGGATGGAACCTTCATAAGTCAAACAAAGTACACCAGAGATTTAATGAAGAAATTTGGTATGAAATATAAGTCTTCTGTGAAAATACCAATGAATACATCAGTCAAGATGAATATGGATGCAGATGGAAAGTCTGTGGATCAAACAAGATACAGAGCACTCATTGGTTCACTGCTCTATCTCACAAAGAAGTAGGCGGACATCACCTTTGCGGTAGGTGTATGTGCAAGATTTCAATCTGCACCAAAAGAAAGCCATATGACAAAGAATAAGAGAATCTAAGGTATTTGAAGGGATGCTTTGGGAAGTCGGCTTATGGTATCCAAAGGAAGGAGGATTCAAGCTTATTGGTTACTCGGACTCGACTATCTTTGGATGTAGAGTGGACGGAAGAAGCGATTCGGAACATGTCAAATGCTTGAAACAGATCGTTTCTGGTTTAGCGGGAAGCAAAACTCAATAGCCACATCCACAAAAAGCCGAGTACATAGTTCGGGCAAATTTGTTGTCCCCAAGTCTTATGGATGAGACAACAACCGAGAGATTATGATGTTGAAGAAAGAGAGATTCCAATTATGTGTGATAACACAAGTGCTATTGCAATCACTCAAAATCCTGTATTGCATTCAAGAACAAAGCACATTGATGTTAGATATAATTTAATAAGAGATCATGTTGAAAAGAAGGACATCACCTTGGAATATATCTCAACTGATAAACAGTTAGCTGACATATTCACAAAGCCATTATGTGAATCAAGATTTGAAGAACACAAGCATGAGCTAGGGTTAATTGAGCTGAGTTAACACTCAGAAGATTCAAGGAGAAGAGATGAAACGAGAAAAGATAAAAATAAAGCTATGTTTATAAATCAGCTAAGTGAGTCAGCCGTATCGGAAAATCAGCTGCATCAAGTTAGTGACAAAAATGAAATACCTATGTGAAAAGAGAGAAGAGTCGAATCAACTAAGGAGTAAGCTGAGTTATTTATGAGCTAAGTGACAAAAACGCAGTCGTTTCTACTAAGCGGGGATGTTTTTAAGAATGACGTCAGTGTAATTATGACGCGTGTCTGATCGAAAAAGTCGCATACCAAGCTTATGATTGGATATAAATCTTTGTCGCATTAAATGCGAAAATTAAATGTTAATCGGCATGCAAAATCGAGCCGTTGATCTCAATCTAATTTCAAAAACCATCCGCACGCCCTTTCATAACCCATACATATAACATTTAAATCTTTTTCTCTCACTTTACACAAACTGTTCATCTCTCCCAAAAGGCAAAGAAAGAAATTCCTCTCTCGAAACCCTACAAATTTTCAAAGCACATTTTCAAAGTTTCGTTCGGTAAATCTTCAAGAAATGGCATCTACTTACGATTTTATTAAGTTGGGAAAACAAATCCACACTGGGTCTACCGTGGATTTTGAAGGAATGATCAAACTGGGGTTCGACGAAACCCTTGTGAAGAAAATAGCTGAGAAAGTGGAGAAGGTCGCGCAGTTCTATGTGAACGCTAAAATTCACGACGAGGGCATCAAGTCCTCTGTTCACGGGAAAAAATTCACAATCACTGCCAAGGATTTGGCAGAACACTGTTTGCTACCGGCGGAAGGAGTGTCGGAGATCTATGAAGCTGATGTAAACCTGGCTGCTGCATGGAAGGAAATGGCCAACCCTGACTGTGCTGCGAAGATTGTCTACACGGCTGATAAGAAGCTGCTGAAGGAAGATTACCATCAGTTGTTGGACATTGTTGCCAAGTGTGTAGACATCAAATTTGGAAGCTTTAATCAGCTGTCCAAAACCAAGCTGATCGTGATGGCTGCGATCATGGAGGAGAAGAAGGTAAACTGGGCTGAGTTTGTATACAATAGACTCTGCCAAAATATTGGGAATAAGTCCTTCAAGGAAGATGGATCGTTCGGAGGATCTTTGGGGTATGGCCTGGTGATTGGCCGGTTGATGGAGGTGAAAGGTGTTCCTCTCCAACATGGAAAGGCGTTCCATGTTAACAAAAAGATGTTCCGATCAAATCTCTTCGGAGCACAGAAGAGATCTTATGCCAAGAGAGCAGACACAAGTGAGGGGGAATTAGTTGACCCTGAAGAAACAAATCTCATTCCTCCCCAAGAAGAAGGCTGTCCCTGCGCAGTGCAAAGAAGACTACGCCGTGCAAAGAAAGAAAAAGAAAACCATACCTACCCCTGCGCAGTAAGTCACCCCCCTGCAGCCGTGTCTCATGCCCCTGCAGCCGCAATGGAGAAAGGAACCGTTAATCCCTTCTCCAAGAATTAAGAAAGAAGAGGATCGCCACAACAAGGAATGCAAAACCTCTTAAGACAATCAAGCGAAGGCATTTACCTTCGATGAACCGGAGGAAGTGGAACCAGATTCCTCTGGTGAAAACCAAAAAAAAGAAGAAAAAAAGAATCTTCAAGCGCTCGAGCTTGAGAAAACAACAGTGAGTCTGCCACTCGGCTAGAGCGGATCTTTGAGACAATTTGGAAAGTAGAGTCTCGAAATTATAGATGAAACGGCCAAATCTGCACGAGCCGATCAATGAGAGGCAAGTTGAAGACCAGTAGTCGAACACAGTGAGGAGACCCTCAATCCCCGAGTGAAGGACAAGCGGATGACGATGATGATTTCATGATACTATCCCCACCATATCCGGACATCCAAAATCGTTTTGCGAGAATGAAGAAAGTGGAAGTTAAGTCACTCTAGGGTGCGGTTTGAACACCCGAGTTTATTGAGAGGAAGAGGAACTCTTGGGTTCCTTGAAGTTGATCTGATCTTGCAAGCCCTTGATGAGGATAACGCATCAACATGTTACAAATTCGAAAAGAGAACGAACAAAGGCTAGAAGCGTGAGAAGCGGCTCGTGAGAAAGCCAAGATTCTGTCATCTAATCGGAACCACCGATCATACTCATCCACATCTTGACATGCTTTGAGAGCGATGAAGATCTGGACCTGCTCTTTGCGGCAAGAATTGGAGATGCGGAAGCCATGCGGGAATCCGAGGATCCTACATGAGCAACAAGCGATGGAAGGCCCGGGAGAGTCTTCCAAATCACAATCGGAGATTGATCCTACGGGAGTGGTGCGGCCAGATTACGCAATCGTTTTGCGACCACTTCCCCTGGCTCACTATAATGAAGGCATTAAGGGAATCAAGCGATGAAACCGGGAACTTGGGGACCCAAGTCGAGCCAACCCCTCTTGAAGGTGTCTTACCACCGCCCTAACTAACGGCCGACAACTCACAGAAAAAGTAGGGAGTCCGGAGAAAGAGTGACCCCATTCCAAGTCACTCAACCGGTGTCTTGGTGAGGGGAAACTCCTCCACCGCAACTAGGTCGGAGAATGTTGCGGTGACTCCTACAACGAATCTAGGAGGCGAAGTGGAAAAGGAAAAACAAACAGATACACAACAAGTTGTCAGTGAGAGCTCGATATTGAGATCTGTCTCGGTGAAGTGCCAACCGCTCTGCGAGGCCAATAATGACTTTGAAGCGGCGAGAGGAGATGGATCTGCCTGGGAGTTAACACTGGCAATGAAAGTGCAATCCATAGAGTTGAGACTCTAGTGGATGCCACCTCTGAAGACCCCAAGACAGCTGAGACTATCGAAGGGATTGTCCAAGGCCTCGCTGCAGTTGAGATTGCGGGAGGTACGGAAGGCCTACGGGAGGTTGAGACTTCCCAGGAGGTAAAGAGCGAGAAACACGAACATCCCTCCTAATATCATCGATGAATTTGAGAAGGAGATAAGTGCCCTTCATGATTCCCAAGACAACCCAGACGTAACTTTTTTGGGATATGAAGGTGAAGATGAAGCTGAGTCATCCCCCATTGCAAACCCAACCAACTCAGCTGAGGATGTTCTTCCCAACACGAGTCAGCCAGAATTCAAGGTTGCTCGTCAAAAGTTCAATTTTGATGATGAGCCACCCCTATAAATCTCATCATCGTCCGAAGCGACGCTTTGAAACGGCCGAGGACGGACAACTCAAAAGGAAAAATCACCGAGACCGAAGGAAAGGCTGTTGAGACAAATTGAGCTCGGCCAGTGGGTCAATACCACAACAACCCAATTGAATCATAGTCAATCACGCGAGCTCACAAAGCTGCAGCGAGAATCGACTCAACCAGGCACATCACGGCCACAAGTCACAGTTGAATAGATTCCCTATGTTCGTGATGATGCGTTTGAACAAACTTTCCCTTTCACATTAGAGTTGCCTGATCTTGATGAAGAATCAACTAGAGACCAACAACGTTTCCATAGACCTGATCCAGTAATTCCCACATATACCATCGTCCCAGCAGATTTTGATTTTGATGCTGCTTGGCCGCCAGCTGAGACAGAGGTGACAACTGAGGTTCGAGAAGTATTCAAGGCAATATTTGCGGAGATTGAGAAGATGGAAAGGCACCAGGCCTCATTGGATATGCGGCTGGATAACAGAGATGCTAATCTTACGGACGATCTGTGTGGAATCATAGTCAGGATCCGTGAATGGTGGCAACAGCAGCAGACAATACACGTGGAACAAGTTCGATACTTCAAAGCATTGTACAATAAGATGCTAATCTGGAGCGCTGATAATGTTGACATGAAGAAGAGGATGTAAGAAAACATTAATAGAATGCATACTTCTCATACCACAAAAATGGAACTCTTTGTGCGAATTTCATCGAAAAGAACCTGCGTGTAGAGAGAACATGAATGAAAAATTCAGCATTCTTATGGCTGAAATGAAGTTGGTAACAACAGAATCCAACGCCACTCGCTCGGGAATTTGAAGCGACATACTCCGCAGAGAATCAAGCGAGAACTTCGGCTATCGATCGCTAGACTTCATGCTTCTTGGCATGTTTCCAGGGGTTCATCTCTCCTTTGATGATGCCAAAAAGGGGGAAGAGGAATACCTAAAGACATTGAAAGGATCCGCCGCTGAGAAGAAGGACACAACTGTGAAGGAGAAGACAGCTGAAGAGCAGAAGAAGGAAAAGGGAAAATCAGTTGAGTGGGAAGGTTCGAAAGACATGACTTTAATGGTTGCTTTAGAACCCCTCAACAAGGACTTGTCACAGTGACATAATCGGCAAACTTCGGTGACTCTGCCGCTCCAACACTCTGTTTTGCCCATGTCTGAGAAGAGGAAAATAGTAGAAGAAGAGATGATGGAGATTGAAAGAAAAATGGATGCCCGTCGCGATGGACATACTTGAAATAATATGGAGGCATTCTCGACGGAAGAGACATCGATGCCATTTCGGACGTCGGGCCGAGCGAGATCTTGATGGATTCAAGACGCTCGTATCCGAGGGATACTTGAGAACATGACCATGGCCCAATCCAGGACTTGTATTGGGAAAAAGGCCTCAAGCGTGCGAAGAAAGGCGATAAGCGGCGAGACTCAGCGAGCGATCGCTCTGGGTCACTCTCTTTGGAAAGAAGAAGGCCCCGATACAATACACACCCGAGAGGAAGAGGTAGAAGCGATGGAGGAAGAGGTTTCAAACCTAGACCTCTACCCAAAAACATCGAATATATAGATCCGAGGAAGAAATGAGGGATCTATTGGGCTGGGTTTGACGAAGTAGCCAACTTGCAAGTGGCCAAGAACAATGTTGAGTATGTAAAGAGAATCAAAGAAGAAAATAAAAGACAAACTCAGCTGTGGGAAGAGAGACAAGAAAGAAAAAAAAGAGATGAAGCTGCCAGAAAAGCTTATGAGAAAAAGAAAGCAGCTGAAGAAGAAAAGAAGAGAAAAAAGTCAGAAGACGACAGAGCTGATGAAGAAATAAGGAGGCAGCGAAGGAGATGAAGTGTTGTTGTCCACCCCTTCATGTAATTTACTATTGTAAATGCATAAGTATGTAAGTCTTCTATACATTGAATAAGAAATCTGTAATTTCTCTATATTTTTTTGCGTAGACATAGTTGTTTGCTCTGATACACTTTATAAACAGCTGTGTAAAGGACAAGAATGTTATGATCAATAAAAGATTGATTCTACGCATACATTCTCTGTTACTGCACTACCTGTATGTATCTTTGATTCTTACACTTTTGCATGTATGTTTTAAGTTTTGGCATCATCAAAAAGGGGGAAATTGTTGGGAAATTTATTGTTTAGATTTTGATGAATGCCATGTAAAACTTAGACTAGAAAGTTGGCACCCCATTTTCTTTGTAATTTGCATTGTAATAGATAGGGTTGTTCGAGCTGAGTCAAGTCAGCTATGCCTGGATATGCAAGAAGTCAACTGAAGGCTAAAATGAAGACTCCTTTGTGAAGCGGTGAGTATGGAAATGAGGAGAAGTCAAGAACTCGATGAAGGAGTAAGCGGCTATCATCATGTTTGTGAGAAGTGTCGATCAAGTCAACTCAAGATAGCCAAGTCAAGTTGAAGTGACGGATGAGTCTTCCGATGAATTAGAGGTGACTCGAAGTCACCTAGGAAAGTTAAGAAACTGCAGTCAAGTCAAGACAACTGAAAAGAGTCCATTGCACAGAAGTCAAGAAAGTTACTTAAATAAGTAATACTTCCATACTGTAATATTCTAAAGTGCTCAGTCCCGAGCGTGCAAAAGGAATGAACGAATGGGAAGCACTTTTTGTGTCGAGATCGAAAAGTCAGGTTCATTTAATACGAGGTAATGTCAATTTCAAAGATCGCAACAAGACAAGCCAACGACCACTAGTGTCTTTTGAAAATCGGCCTATCTCTTCAACGGGCAGATCTTTGAAAGAGCACTATAAAAGGCAGAGGAATCAATTTGAGAAGAGGTTAACCCTTGCATACCTGAACCACGAACTTTCAAGTTATTATTCGAAATTTGTAACTGCAAAAATATTCTCAAGTTATTCAAGCAAATCCTCAAGCCTAAACTTGAAGAAATCGATCCAACACCAAGTCATGAAGGAAAGACAACCTCATACTGTTGAAAAGGAAACTTTTGAAGAATCAAAAGGGGTCTACATTCCAAGGAGGATTGTAGAAAGGTTCAGTCGAACAGTTTCAAGCTATTGGAGGGCTTCGTGATCAATTCCAATAAGCTTGAGCAAGTGAGTATAGTAGCAAGACAAGCGCCTGTGAATAAGCCGAGTCGCACGAGAAGCCACTGTGTGACCAAGGCATCTCCAGGCCGAGTCCCAAAGGATCAAGTCACTTTGTGTGATCAAGACTTGTATCTGGGTGATAACCACTTTGTACTCGATCAATACTTAGTGGATTCCTCCAGGAGTTGGAGAAGAGAGGATTAGAAGAATTACCCCATCTTGAACATCTATAAAATTTATTGTGTCATTTACATTTCAAATTTTACTTACTCGCATCTTATTTAATATCTCACGATAATTTGCTATCCAATTGATATTTAACAAAGTGCTAAAACCAAGTGTTAAAACAACTTAAGCCAAATTCAAGGGTGTTAAGTCTTCCAATAAAATCTCATCACAAGCCAAGTTAAGTATTAGACTAAACAGCTGAGTTATTCTATTAACAGCTCAGTCGAGCCTATTGAGTGGCTAACTCTGCTGGTTAACTAACTTAGCTGTCCATCAAGGATATAGCTGTGAAATTAACTTTGTACTTATTTAAAAGGACTAAATTCGAAAAGTTGGTAAGGTTTATTCAACCCCCCCTTCTAAACCTTACTCACACCCCTTGGGACCTACAAGTGGTATCAGATCGGTTGGTTCATTGAGCCTTCCGCACTGGTTACTGAACTAGATCTCCAATCTTTCAAAGAAGTTGTTAACACTTGTTCTTTCAAAAGCCATTTTTAAAACAGCAAAGTTATTATCATGGAAGAAAATTTAACACGCATTCCTATGTTTACCATTGAAGAATTTGATGACTGGAAAATATGTATGCAGGCTCATCTATCAGCTTTACATGATGAGATGTGGATAGTGATAGAGGATGGCCACTGCAAATAATGAAGGTGAACACAACGAGGAGAGGCTGCTGCGGTGAAGAAAGAGGAGGATGTTCCTCCTGACCAGCTATGGTTGAAAAACCAAGAGCTGAATGGACAAATGATAATAGAAAAAGATACAATCTTGACTATGTGGCCAAGGATATACTTTACAAGACTTTGGACAAAGCCATGTTCAACAAAGTCAAATCTTGCAAGACGACCAAAGAAATGCAGGATAAATTAACCTTAATTTGCAAAGGATCGAGCAAATCAAGGAAAACAAATTATCTGTTGTTGTTCAAAAATTTGAAAATTTTAAAATGCTTGCAAAAAAACAATGGATCACCGGATGCTAGATTCATTGAAATTACAAATAAGCTCTCAAAGACTTGGAAAGAATACACACGAAGGAGATGTGTATGAAGATCTTGAGGAGCCTCCCGGTGAGTGGGAAATGAAGACCATGGCTCTAAGACACTCGATGGACCTATCAAAAACATCCAATCATGAACTATTCTCGGACCTCAAAGCCTATGAGTTTGGTGAGAAGAAAAGATCAAGAGGAGATAGCTATGCCCAAAACAAAGGCACTCATAGTCAAGGAAGGAAGAGAGTCGAAACCAAAGAAGTCATTGACCAGGAGGAAATTGCCTTGATGGTTAAAAGATTCAATAAGTTCTTCAACAAGAACTACAAAAGGAACAAAGGTGAATCTTCCGAGAAGACATTCACTCCTCCAAGTCAAGGAAGATAGACCACCAAAAGAGAGCGAGTATCAAAAGGTCGAATATCAAAGAGTTGACAACCCAAGAAATGAGAGAGAGCCGATCAAAAAGTTGAAAACTGTGTTGGAATGGCGGACAACCAGGACACTTTGCCATTGACTGTCCATATCTTGTAGTGAATAAATACAAAAATTAAGAAGAAAGAAAAGTCTTGAGAGAAAGAAGGCAAGAAAAGAAAAAAGAGCAATGTTGGGCTGCCGAGACCCAGCCGACACAATGACTAAGTCAAAAGAAGCGGCGCGGACTGACTCAAAGAGTAGTGGCGACTACTCAGTGACTCGAAGAAGAAGCCTTAATCTGTCTAATGGCTAAAGAACAAGATCAACATGACCAGGAATAGGCGTGGGCATGGGCATGGGTGTGGGCTTGGGCCAGGGCAGCCCGACCCTATTGGGCCCGGGTCCAGGTCCACAACACTTTTGTCACTCGAAAATGGGCTTGGCCCAAATTCGTGACTGTTGGGTGTTGGGCCGCCGGATGAACCTGGACATTGCAGGTGTCCAGATTCATAGTTGACCGATGGAGTATGTAACTCCTCGAGATAGTGGGGTTGTAACCCCAGTTGTGGTCATCAATGTGTTTGTAACACCAGGAGTTACAAAGGAAGTTAATGCCCATTACCTTACCATGATTAATTCCTGCGGTGGAGGTTTGGTCATTGTCATAAATAATCGGTTCCATTGCGATTTGGATACAAAAACAAAAAAATTGCATATATTCTGCATATTTCAAAGGTGTCGTCGAAAGTAGTGTAACATTTCGTATCACATTTTCAATAACATTTCACTCTGCATTCGAGTGCAGCAGCCAGTTCTCGCTCCTTCGAGTTCGAAAGGTACCTTTGTGTCAGGGGTGCTATTGTACACAGAGGACGTGAAGCCGTTTTATCTTTGGGGACATTACGTCAAACCGTGAGCACTAGTCGGGACGTATTTGTCTTGCGGATAGATTTCTACTCGACTCGGCTTTTTCCAGTTGTAATAGTCAGCTTTCCATTTCCTTGTAATTTTCCATTTTCTGTTTGTAAAGCCATTGTTGAAGGCTCCCGTTGTAATCACTTTGTAAACCAAGTTTGTTCAACATTAACTCCCAAGAGAACTGATATGAGTGTAGTACACTGCCAGAGACATGTGTAGCAGGGTTCTGTAACCGTCAATCAAACAGCAAAAAAATGTAAAAACGAACAAAAACAACATTGTAAAGAAAACACCCAAATCCAAACAACAATTGTAAAAAAAATATCAATCGACATAAGGAAGTCTCAATCAAAATCAACGAATATATCACTAATTCATAAACGAAATGTTGACGTGCGTTTTGGTCAACAAACAAAAATATATAAAGATGTGCTACGTGGAAATGGATATGAGGTTTAGTTCAGGGCTAATTCTGCCTTTTAATATATAATTTCGAACCAAAAGTTCTGGTCGGTTTTCCTAATAAGTGAGACACTATTTATATCCATCTCATTAGTGGGCTTTTTAATATCCACTATTACACTTAACATTTAAATAATTAAAAAGGGACATTTGTCCTTCGCCGAGTATGCATGCAGGCCAAGTATTTGCCACTTGTCGACTCATCTAGCTGGCGTGTTGACAAGTGTCAGCTTATTCATGTTAATGATATACTTAGCCTTTCTTAACTGGATGGTTATCCTTTGAAATTTCCCGCCAAGACTGGGCTCAGGCAACCAAGCCCAATTCATGATGTCATCAGGTCGGCCGCTGACGTCACCAGGTCGGTCTGCGCTGGCCTGTGGGTCCCATACCTCCATGTGCTGAATGGCCATGTGGATCAATTTGGTGCTAGCTCGGCTCGGGTGTCATCAATGGCCCCCAAGTTTAATTCCGAGAGAAGAATTTCTGAAGTCGGATTTAAACTTTAATGCTAATCATAAGCTTTTAATGGGGAAGAGGAAACCTCAAAAGTCATCTTTCCCTAACATTTGTCGGTAGCAGTTAATGGCTGAAACGGCGCATTAATTGTTGTATCATGATGACGGACACGTGGAAATTCTTGGTTGGACCAACTTCGCGTGGGAATCGAAGAGGTGGGACAATGGTGTCAGCGGAACGTGGGGACGTGACGTTTCTGATATTTCTGACGGCTTTTGAGACTGAAAGGACACATTTTTTTTAGTAGGTATCTCAGTTTTCGAGAGAACTTTATTCTATAAATACCCCTTTCGTCCTTCATTCAACACTTTTGCATCTACAGCCTTCCGAGCAGAATCATCTGAGAGCGAGCATAATTTTCGGGTCAGTTTTTAGGGTTCAGAGGCTTCGAACTTAGGTATTTTTTCAAAAAACCTTCTTTCTCTTTTATTTCAAATAGATGTCTTCCTTTGAAGATAACCGGAGCCGCAGTTATAGTGTGGAGATAGAAATCGAAGACCCCCCTTCTGAACCTTCTGTTTCTTTTTCTCTAGTTCGAAGAACTGCATCTCCTAGTCCAAGTTTTATCCACATTTCAAGTTCAAGTCATTCACCTCTAGCAGAGACTCCATTGGAGCAGACACATAATATTTTTTGATCCCGTGCCCTTCACCATCTATCGAGAGGGTGTTTTCTACGAACCTGGGCTGGCACAAGAGGAGTCTAGTGAAGAAGTTGTAAACGAGGGGAAGAAAAAGAGATGAATCCCCAAAATCCTGAGCAAGAAGAGCAAGTGGATGAGCCCTCCGGGGGCTCGAGAGCTGAAAGGCCCGCAGGGCCTATAGGTCATCGCCACGGAGTTGGAAGGCGGGGAGGGGCCCCCCGGTTATGCGTAGAGGCTGGATGGAGGCCCTGTGACCTGAATGACTACCCCAGCATGCTGATGGTCCCAGAAATGAGGGCCCTTCAACAGAAGTATAAAATTCTGGCCGGTGTGGATTTCTGGGTACTAGACGGTGTGGAGTGCCCCCAGCATCCACTGGAGGGATGCGTGGCTATACACACTCCCAGCCTCTTGTACGGGCTGCGTTTCCCACTGCCACTAGTGCTTACGTGGTGGCTTCGCAAGTGGGGTCGTCCCCTGACTCAGGTGCACCCCCTATCTTGGGCCCGGATCATTGGGCTGTTGGTGTTGTTTCACCTAGAAGGGTATCCGCGCCCGAAATTCGCGGAGATAAATGAATTGTTCATCTGGAAGGCAACCCCTACAACGCTGGGCCAGGGGCAACCATCCGGATGGTACTATGTGCACATCAGACCCGGGTACCCAGACTTTCTGGTGGAAGGCCTTCCACAATCCTTAAAAGAGTGTAAGGATAAATGGCTTTGGGTAAGTGGCGAGTGGCAAACTCACATTAGGACCGGAGCAGAATAGACGGCCTTGTATCCTCCTCCAGACTTCACTTTTAATTTCAATAAGTGCAATTCCTTTCTCATTTGTTGTCTTTTTTTTTCAGGGCTAATTTGACCTTTATCTCTTGTTTCGTACAGAGAATCGACCCTCTGCTGGCCCCCTATCGGCCGCCTTTGTTCGCCGTCTGGACAACATCCAGGCATTAGGTAAGAGAGATAGGCGGATTGAGAGGTTGGCCACCGAGGCTCATTTGGCCGCGGCTAGATTGCTGGCCGCTTTGCCTGCCGATCCCGAGGCTGAGGGGGCAGCTCAAGGAGAGGCAGCAATGGTGGAAGAGGAGGCCGAGGAGGTGGCCGAGAGGAACCCTCCAAGGGCTAGAAGGGGACATACTCCTGAGCGGGGGGAACAACCTGCGCAGACGGAGCAGGCGAGGCCGTCCCCAATAGTGCTTAGTCCTCCAGGGCGAGCGTCCGTGCCGACCGGGCAAGTGCGGACCCCTGAGCCGCCTAGACCAACCGGGGCTCAAGGTATGTATTTCCTATCTCTTACACTTCCTTTTTTCTTTTAACTTTTTCCTTTTTTGCTTCTTATTAAATTGGTGTCTTTTGCAGGGCGCGGCGTGGATCTCTTCGCACGTCTTAACCGTGTGAGGAATACAGCCGCTCGCCGAACCAGGGCCACCGTGGGCGAGCCTGTTGACGCAGAGGCGGCCTAGAGGGAGGCAATCAGAGCCGGGAAGCGTCCTGCTGATGGAGTCCCTGAAGCAGAGGAGCCCCCACTCCAAAGGAGAAGATGGGGGATTGTGATTGAGGAGCCCGGGCAGACGGAGAGGGTCGGGCCCACGCCACTAGTGCCTCCGGTGTAGACTCCTGCAGGCGGGGTCCCGAGGACCTTTTCGGATGACCTCGGCGGGCAGGGCCATTTCATCCCCCCGAGTCAAGCAAGGGATGAAGCCTGCGAAGGGATGGCTAGGTCGCACCCCCAATGGTTCGTGGAGTTTGTGAGGTGCTCCACGCCCACTGATGAACAGGTGAAAAATTTGCACGATCTTTGGCGCGGCGGCGAGACGTGGCTGCAAGGGCGTTGACCACAGGGATTGAACAATTTTGTTCAGAGATCGGGTGGAAGGAGAAGGCCCAATACGTGATGGGGCGCATCACCAGGATCCTGTGGCATATGATTGGCGGGATGGATGATAGGTGTGAGTTTTGCATGTATTTTGAGGTATAAATATGACTAAAATGGTGATTAGACATACATAAACTCATATGAAATGGTTTGTATTCACTCTTTGTGGGAAAGATATTACGCTTTGCTCGTTTTGTAGGAATTTAACGATATTTGGAGTGATTTTGTGACAAATACGAGCATTGCGACCTAGAATCATCATGAATCGAGCGATTACACCCAATTGGAAGCCAACTATATGGATTATAGAGTCATAGTGATGATTCGTGTGTCAAAAGAAGCATGGATGATCAAACAACAAGGAGATTTATCTCAAGGAACATCCAAACGCGTATGGAATTTTTATCACTGGCAGGGTTTAGTATTTTGGCCATAACTCTCTCTACAAAATTGATATTAAGGTGATTCAAGTGGCTACGGAAAGCTAAGAGAAAGGGCTACAATTATTATGAAGACCCCGCGAGCAAATTTGGATGTTTGGGTGGCGCACGGGTAACCTGTGCGTGGACGCACGACCCGTGCGTTCTTGCAGAAAACTCCAAAAATGACAGCAAATTGACCTAGGCTTCTAAAAGGGCATAAATACCACTTTTTAGGGCGCACACCAGGGGAGGAAAGGTCTGGAAAAGACCCAAGAACACAAGAAATAGCTCAACTTCATCAAGGAAGAATCAAGAGAAGAATCGGGTCGAATCGGAGCTTGAGGATTGAAGATAAATCGAGAGATTATCCATTTCCCTAAGTTTTCTCATTCTTTGTGCTTTAATATTTCATTTTAGCTTGTCTTGAATATGAACAATTTGTCTATGAGTTGTTTATTTGTAATGAGTAGCTAAACATCTTGTGATTTCCGGGTTTTGGTAGTAGATTAATTGAACTCTTGTTGAATGTTTTAATCTTGGTTGAAGTTATTATCTTGAAGCCTATTTGAGTACTTTGTTCTTATTCTTGTTTTATCACTTGGCCAATGATTTAACTTGTTTGATATATTGATTCATAATTCGAGAGATGAGCTTCAATATTAGACCTTGAGTACTTGACATGAATATTTGCATAATCGAGAGGTTTGTGAATATTTGTGAGGATATTTGATCTTTTGTGCATTTGGGAGTTGTGTATCTTATGTTGAGTAGAGATGCTAGCATAGATATTTCAATCTACACTTTATATACATCTCGAGAGGGAGGATAAAATACCGTTGTGATCGTCTTATAGGCGTATTGATAATAACTTTGGCTTTGATTAAATCGGACAACAAGAGGAATATTAATTGAAACCATAATCCGGGAATCCATTTCTTTCTCTTGATAATTCCATTATTCTTAGTATCTTGTATTCTTGTGGTTATTCTTGTCTTTACCTCCACAACAATCATCAAATTAAGATCGTCTAAATAAAAATAAAATTATTTTGGTTCAATACTTAGCGCACTAATTTATTAGTCTCCGTGATACGACCTTGCTTACCCTATTCTATAAACTATACCGGCAATTTGCGGTGAAGCTAAAAATAAGGCGAACAAGTTTTTGGCGCCGTTGCCGGGGACTAATACAATTTTTGGTGCTAATATTGCGATAGATAGAATTATTTTTAATTTAGATATTTTTTTATTTTATTTCATTTTTCTTTTGTAAATTCTATCTCTACAATGTTTGATTTGTTACTTTGAATTGGTATAGGTGCACCCGCTCGAATGGATTTCAATAACTGGAATTCTTACGATTATTAGAATAATCCTACTCTATGTGCTATTACCCAGTTGGGGAATTACGAAGATTTTTCATATGCTAGCACGGAGAATGTGATTCCACCACCATCAAGCTCCAATGTAATGAATGGGTTTACAAATGCAGAGGCAAAACCATCTTTAGAAGAAGCTCTCACCTCGTTAAGGATGCAAACAAGTTTGTTCATGAGAGAGTCGAGGGACCGCTTTACTCGCGATGAAGCAAATAAGCCATGTTTAGAAGAAGCCCTCACCTCATTCATAAATCAATCCAATGCATTCATGAGTGAAACTGAGAGCTGTTTCGCAAGGCAAGACGCAAAGATGGATAAAATAGAGCTACAAATGACACAGATGGGTAGTTTGATAAAAAATTTCGGAACCCAAGTGGGCCAATTAGTTACAATTGTTGGTGGGCAACAACAAAAGAGCCAATTTTCAAGCACCACTGAAGCCAACTCGAAGGAACAATCTAGTGCCATTCATCAAAAGAGTGGTATTGAATACGAGGAGCCAAAGATCCTGCAAAAGCAAGAAAGTTCGGAACCAAACACGGACTGTATGTCTATGCACTTTCAGCCCATGTGTGGTTTCGAAAAGGGGCAGAAATAGGACGAGGAACACATGAACAGTGCGTGGATGCCCGGTCAGTGCATGCGTGATATCATAAGAAAGCTATTCCACAACGAAATGAACACTGGTGGTACATACGCGCACGGACAACATGAGCATAATAAAAATCAAAGTGTTCCAACATCAGGACTTCAATACTTGCTCGGAAATCCCAATTATGCATTACTAGATGCAAACAATGGAAAAACGATTCTTGACCACGATCCAAAGCAGCTAATATACGCATTCAAAGGTGGTACGAATCGAAATTAATAGGCGTCAAGCTAAAGACGTTAAATATAGCGCTTGTTGGGAGGCAACCCAACGGTTTGTGGTGTGATTTTTTTTGTTTGTTTTCTTGTTGTAAAAAAAAGAAACAAAAAACATGAGTGTTGCTATACGGCATCACGCACGGGTGACCCGTGCGCTAGGCGCACGCCCGTGCGTGCCTGAAGGGAGGAATAATGGGGCTTTGGCATGAAGCACGGGCAGCCCGTGCGCAAGGCGCACGACCCGTGCGTCCTTCAGCTGAGATAATATTAAGGTACAAAATTTGAAGTGATGGTTGAAGGAAGAAGTCCTAGCGATATGAGGAGATGCCAAGGAGGGCCACCACCCGCACAGTGAATCAGGTAAATCCACACAGTTTTATATTGAAATTCTATCTTTTCTTACGTGCGATATAATTTCATTTAAGTTTGGGGGGAGAGATAGTTATTTTGATATGAAATATGTGGATTAAAAAACAAAAATTGCATTTTTGTGTGTTTTCATGTAGTTGCGTGTAGAGCATTTTAGGTTGCATTGCATTAGAAACACGTTTACAGCTTTAGCACGTTTATTGCTTTCATAGAGTTTAGAGAGTGAGTTGACCGATATTGAGATTCTCGTGCTCTATTTTGAAAATTTTGTATTGTTTGGATTGGGTGTTGAGTATGAGTTGATTGAGCCATGAATAGATGATATTGAGCATGTGGATATTGAGAACATGGTTTGATGCTTTGAATTACGTATTTGCAAGCCTGTGAGCTTTTGAGCCTTTACTGCTTTCATCATATGCAGTCTTTTTATTGATTGATTTGAGTGTATCATTCACGTTGTTAGAATTCTAGAACTTGCTCTGGTATCTCTATCAAAGTCACATGTTGTATGCGAATTGTGAAAATGATTAAAGGCCATTTTTTTGTTAGCCCTTAAAGCCTTTTGCTTACCTAATGATGTTGAAATCCTTAGTTAGCCAATTTGAGCCTATTGCCTAATCTTTTGTGATAGCCAAAATTCAAGCCTTATCATTGATATATATGTTACCCTATACTCGAGCGTATAGTATTGAGTAAAGGGAATGAATGAGGGTGAATGAGTGAAATCAAAATTTTAGAAGGTGGTGTTAAAAAAAAATTGGTTGATGGGAACAAAAGGGTAAGAAAATGAGAAGCAAAGAATGTTGAAAACTCACAAAAGAGACGAAAAAAAAATCAGCTTTATGAATGAGTTTCATTTAAATGAACTTGGGGGCTAAGGATTGTAATTTGAAGTGATTCTCAAAAGAAAGAAAGAAGATGCAGATGAGTAAAGTTGATGAAAATAAGGGATGATTGGAGTAGCATACGAGATTGTAATGTAGATGATTGATATGCTCACCGGTCTATATGCTCGAGTTTAAGTCACTTTATCCAAAATTTCCTACCCTAACCAAAGAGCCTTCATTACAACCAAATGAGAAAGTCCTTTTTGATTCACAAATTGCATACATTCTAGTGGCGGAGAGATGAGACGATTTGCAAGCATATGATAATTCTACAACATTGAATTGATTTGAGTGTAAACACATCCTATATCTATTTGAGATGAGAGTATACACTTGATCTTTGTGAGGCGTAATTCTTAACATTTACCATGGTTTCTTTGATATGTGCTCTATGTTAGATGTTTGAGGCTTGGTTGATTCATTGCTAGACACCTACGATAAACAATGCGAATTTTATGGAGTTATTGTGCGTTCTACTTTTCATTACTCCCAATCATGTTTTCTCTAGTTTTTAAAAGCATTGACCGGAATGGCCAACAATTTAAGTTTGGGGGATTTTGATAGGTGTGAGTTTTGCATGTATTTTGAGGTATAAATATGACTAAAATGGTGATTAGACATGCATAAACTCATATGAAATGGTTTATATTCACTATTTGTGGGAAAGATATTACGCTTTGCTCGTTTTGTAGGAATTTAACGATATTTGGAGTGATTTTGTGACAAATACGAGCATTGCGACCTAGAATCATCATGAATCGAGCGATTACACCCAATTGGAAGCCAACTATATGGATTATAGAGTCATAGTGATGAGTCGTGTGTCAAAAGAAGCATGGATGATCAAACAACAAGGAGATTTATCTCAAGGAACATCCAAACGCGTATGGAATTTCCAGCACTAGCAGGGTTTAGTATTTTGGACATAACTCTCTCTACAAAATTGATATTAAGGTGATTCAAGTGGCTACGGAAAGATAAGAAAAAGGGCTACAATTAGTATGAAGACCCCGTGAGCAAATTTGGACGTTTGGGTGGCGCACGGGTAACCCGTGCGTTGATGCACGACCCGTGCGCCCTATAGAGACTGGATGTTTTCTATGGGATGGCGCACGACCCGTGCGTTCTTGCAGAAAACTCCAAAAATGACAGCAAATTGACCTAGGCTTCTAAAAGGGTATAAATATCACTTTTTGGGGTGCACACCAGGGGAGGAAAGGTCTGGAAAAGACCCAAGAACACAAGAAATAGCTCAACTTCATCAAGGAAGAATCAAGAGAAGAATCGGGTCGAATTGGAGCTTGAGGATTGAAGATAAATCGAGAGATTATCCATTTCCCTAAGTTTTCTCATTCTTTGTGCTTTAATCTTTCATTTTAGCTTGTCTTGAATATGAACAATTTGTCTATGAGTTGTTTATTTGTAATGAGTAGCTAAACATCTTGTGATTTTCGGGTTTTGGTAGTAGATTAATTGAACTCTTGTTGAATGTTTTAATCTTGGTTGAAGTTATTATCTTGAAGCCTATTTGAGTACTTTGTTCTTATTCTTGTTTTATCACTTGGCCAATGATTTAACTTGTTTGATATATTGATTCATAATTCGAGAGATGAGCTTCAATATTAGATCTTGAGTACTTGACATGAATATTTGCATAATCGAGAGGTTTGTGAATATTTGTGAGGATATTTGATCTTTTGTGCATTTGGGAGTTGTGTATCTTATGTTGAGTAGAGATGTTAGCATAGATATTTCAATCTACACTTTATATACATCTCGAGAGGGAGGATAAAATACCGTTGTGATTGTCTTATAGGCGTATTGATAATAACTTTGGCTTTGATTAAATCGGACAACAAGAGGAATATTAATTGAAACCATAATCCGGGAATCCATTTCATTCTCTTGATAATTCCATTATTCTTAGTATCTTGTATTCTTGTGGTTATTCTTGTCTTTACCTCCACAACAATCATCAAATTAAGATCGTCTAAATAAAAATAAAATTATTTTGGTTCAATACTTAGCGCACTAATTTATTAGTCTCCGTGGATACGACCTTGCTTACCCTATTCTATAAACTACACCGTACACTTGCGGTGAAGTTAAAAATAAGGCGAACAAGCGAACAATGGAGGAGCTAGAGAGGCGCCCCCAAGACTTCCAAGAAGCTCATGCCCCCTGCCAAGGGGTGCAAGAGCCTTTGAAAACTGAGGCAGAGGAGGCCACGGCCAGGGCCAATACAAAAAGGGAAGTGGTTGTGAAGGCCGAGGCTGAGCGGGATCAGGCCCGTAAAGTCGAGGAGGAGATCCGCGCGAAAGTCGCGGAGTTGGAACATGACGTTGCTGCTCAGGCCGAGGAGACAGAAAGGCGCGTGGCCGAAGTACGCATGGAGGTGGAGGAAGCCACTGGTAAGAAAGTTGAGGAGGCTCGGGTGGAGGCCGTCTGGGCTTACAAGAACTCGGAGGAATACGCCTTTATGCTGACTTGCGGGCACGCAAACCAAAGATCGGGAGATTCTTCAGAGCTCAAGGTCGGCGGGGCGTGGCGCGGATCGAAGAAGACATTGCCTAATTAGATGCCGACCTCGAGGCCCTTCGTCCCCATTTTGCCGAGGCCGCTGGTGATCAAGATCCGCCTCCTCCCGAGGAAGAAGAAGTGGCCTCCAGTGATCCTATCGAAATCCCTCCTCCCACCGGGGCTTGATGTTTTTCTTTATTTTTGAAGTTTTTTGCTTTTGCTTTTCGGATAGAATAGTTGGCCTTGGGCCTATGAATGTAATGGGCTTCGGCCCCCCAATGTAAATAGTTCTGTCGGAATGAAATTTCTTTTCAGTCACCAGTGTATGCATTTAAATTTGTGCCAAGTATTGTGCTCGTCTTTCCCTTGTGTTGTATGGCTTTTGTTCTGTCTACCTCTTTTTTTTCTTTTTTATATTTTTCCAAGTATGGGGCTCGGTTTTTAGTGCTCAAATGGCACAAGTAGTGGGCTTCAACTGCCTAAATTTATTCATTAAGTTTTGTACTTGGAGCTTAAATCGAGTCTTAGTTTTTAGGGTAGGTTCGCCTTTTGGGCGAGTTTCCCCTTGTTTCAACGTTCAAGGGACGTACCCGAGACGAGCAGTCGGCGCTCGGCACTTGGCCGAGGCGATTGAAACGGGGCTCGGATCTTGGCCGAGGCGAATAAAAATTGTTCCCCCTTTTTGGAGGGCTCATAGAATATCAGATGAAAGGATAAATCCCCAGAGTCGTATCTGAATCATAAACTGAGTTTTTTATTGATAGATTCTTAAGGTATATTACATTCCATGGGTGTTCGAACATTTTCCCACTCAGGTATTCCAGCTCGTACGCCCCATTTGACAAGACCTTACTGACCCGAAATGGGCCCTCCCAGGTCGGCTTTAGCGGGCTGGGCTCGATCCTCGTTATTCTTTTTAGGACGAGGTCGCTGATCTGGAACCTTCGTTCCTTTACTTTCGAGTTGTAGTACCTTTCACTCCTTTGCTTATAGACGGCGTTTTTCATCTCTGCATTGCATCTCTTCTCCTCCAATAGGTCCAGCTCGGCTCGGAGCGCGGCTTCATTATTCTCCTCAGAAAAATTTGCAACTCTAAAGGTAGGGGCTCCGATTTCAACAGGAATGACAGCTTCGGTTCCGTAGGCCAAAGAGAAAGCTGTCTCTCCCGTGGCTGCTCGGTGTGTTGTTATACGACCATAGTACGCCGGGCAGCTTCTCGGGCCAATTGCCTTTAGATTCTTCCAACCTTGCCTTAAAAGTATATTTCAGTACCTTGTTCACTGCTTCGACCTGCCCATTAGACTGCGGGTGGTACGAGGTCGAAAAGTGATTTTTTATATGAAATCCTTCGCAAAACTTTTGAAACCTCCGGTTATTAAATTGTTTCCCATTATCTGTGACGATCGAGTAGGGTATCCCGAACCTACAGATGATGGACTTCCATATAAAATTAACAATCTTTTCCTCGTCTATCTTTGCCAGAGGTTCCGCCTCGGCCCATTTTGTAAAGTAATCTACTCTTCACGCCCCTTTTGCCAGTGGGGAGTGGCCCAATGAGATCTATTCCCCATTTGGCAAACAGCCACGGACTAAATACGGAGGTAAGTTGCTCAGGATGATATCTGACTTGTGGTGCAAATCTTTGACACCTTTCACATTTCCTCACTAGGACGGTCGCATCCTTTTTTAGGGACGACCAGTAGTATCCTTGTCGTATTAGCTTGTAAGCCAATGTTTGGCCCAAGCGTGATTTCCGCATATACCTTCGTGTACCTCCCGGAGTGCATAATCTACATCTGTCTCCGACAGGCATCGAAGAAGTGGGACAGAGTACCCACGTTTGTACAGGACGCCATCAATTAGCGTAAATCGAGCAGCCTAAGTCCGCAAGGTTCTAGTTTCGATCTTGTCTTCCGGCTGAACTCCCTTTTCTCAATACTGGATGATAGGAGTCATCCAGGTCAGTTCGGTTGCCTCGTTAGCATGTATCTTCTGCGTATTAAGTGATGGGGTAGTCAGCTGGGTGATGGTGACATTTGCAATTGCCTCGGTCCCCGGACTGGAGGCCAACCGAGCTAAGGTGTCGGCTTGCATGTTCTCAGTTCGGGGAATATGCAGGACTTCTGCTTTAAAATGCGATAATTTTTCCTTAACCAAGTTCAGATATCGAGCAATTTTCTGTTCTTACGCCTTGTACTCTCCATTGATCTGATGGACGACCAACTGCAAATCGATGTGCACCAACAGTCGTTTTAGTCCCATTGATGCTGCCATTTCTAGTCCTGCCAGGAGAGCTTCGTACTCGACTTCGTTGTTAGTTGCTGGGAACTGGAACTAGAGATGGCAGTGGGCCGGGGATTCCCCATTCCCCGCGGGGAACCGCCCCGAATGGGGCGGGGAATCCCCGAAAATTCCCTCCGTGGGGACGGGGACGGGGATTTTTTTCTCCCCGTCGGCGGGGACGGGGATCATATTCCCGCCCATTCCCGAAACCGATATATTAAATATATAATATATTATATTAAATATATATAATATATTATAATTATATCCACACTAAATATATAAATCAAAAAAAAATTTAATTTATTTAATATAATGAGTGCTTTATTAGTCTTTTTTATATAATTTATATATTTTTTTAAATATTAAAAAATCATTTTTTTTAAAAAAATTCAGTTTTTTTACAAAAAAAAATAATAAAAGTGGGGGACGGGGAATCCCCGCGGGGGCGGAGATCCCCGCGTGGACGGGGATGGGGGAAATATTTTCCCCGTTTGTCTCACGGGGACGGGAAATCCCCGCGGTCGCGAGGACGGGGATGGGGATTGCTCCCCCGCTCCCGCCCCGCCCCGTTGACATCCCTAACTGGAACCGCATGGCCGAGTAGTAGCACTTGTGTTTTGGATCGATTATCATGATCCCGCCCCGTGTTCGGCCTGCGGTGGAAGAACCATCGGCAAACAACTTCCATTCCTGATCTTCAACCACTTCTAACTGGATGGAAGGTATGAATTCGGCCACGAAGTCAGCCAACGCTTGTCCTTTAATCGTCGTACGTGGCTCGTACAGAATGTCGAATTGGCTGAGCTCGACAACCCACTTGATCATCCGACCTGAAGTGTCTGGTCGGTGCAATACTTGTTTTAATGGATATTGGTCAGAACCACGATCTTGTGCTCCGGGAAATGGGGACGAAGTTTCCGAAATTGAAATGATCAGAAGAGGACAGACAATTTCTCCATAAAGCGGGTATCAAAGCTCGGCATCGTGCAGTGCTTGACTCATATAATAAATAGGATGTTGGATAGAGTTATCCAATCTGATCAGTACCGAACTGACGGCATATTCAGAGACCACAAGATACAAATATAAGTCTTCTCCCCGGGTAGGTTTTTGTAGCAAAGGTATGGAGGCCAAATGTTGTTTGAGTGACTCAAAGGCAAATTGTGCTTGCTCGGTCCATTCAAAGTTCTTATTTTTCTTTATGATTTTAAAGAAGGGTTTGCACTTGTCTGTGGACCATGAAACAAACCGGCTAAGGGCGGCTAATTGGCCTGTTAAACTTTGTACTCTCTTGACTGAATTAGGGGGTTCAAGATCAATGATGGCTTTTATTTTATCCGGGTTAGCTTCGATCCCCCTTTGGCTAACCATATATCCCAAGAATTTACCCGAGCTGACCCCAAAAGTGCATTTTCTCGGGTTTAGCATCATCTTATACTCTCTCAAAACAACGAACATTTTATTAAGATCATTAAAATGATCAGATATATACAAAGATTTCACCAACATATCGTCCACATATACTTCCATGGTACGACCTATCATCTCCTCAAACATTTTATTTACTAACCTCTGGTAGGTTGCGCCAGCATTCTTCAACCCGAAGGGCATCATCCTATAGCAGTAGACACCGCGAGCGGAGAAAAACGATGTATTTTCCTCATCGTTCGGATGCATTCGTATGTGATTGTAGCCCGAGTATGCATCCATGAAACTCATCAGCTCATGTCCGACTGTGGCATCTACCATGTAGTCGATATTTGGCAATGGATAACTGTCCTTGGGGCATGCCTTGTTGAGGTCGGTGAAATCCACACAAAGGCGCCATTGGCCATTGCTTTTCTTTACTAATACAGGGTTGGCCACCCATCGGGGGTATAAGGCTTCCCTGATAAACTGGTTATCAAGCAATTTATTGACTTCGGCCTCCAGGCGACCTGCCTGTCGGGGCCGAGCTTGCGCATTTTCTGAATAACTGGGCCGAACGTCAGGTCAATATTAAGACGGTGACAGGCATGTTTAGGATCAATTCTTGGCATGTCGGAGTGTGTCCATGCAAAGATATCGAGATTATTTCCCACATTCGAAATGGGCCGAACGTCAGGTAGATATTATGCTCCGTTCGAAATGGCTTTTGGAGGTCGTGGCCAATACGTAATTGGCGTCCCCCATTCTACCCACCAACATCGACTGTGTCGACTTGTTCAACTGGTTCCGCATGCTTTCCCTTTTTGCTCTGCCCCTCTTTTTTCTATAGGGGCAGCTCGTCTTCAGTCGCCGGCTCTTTTCCCGGCTCCACCTCTCCCTTTCTATCTTCCACTATCGGTTCTTTTCTAGGTTGCCTACCTGGATTGTTCTCTAGAACGACTAACTCATCCCGCTCGGGTTCGCTTTCTTCTCCTGGGTCGTCTCTCACCATCCCACTGGTTTCCCCTTGTTCCATCACGTTATTCTCTACCGGTCAGAGTTTGAGAGAGCACTCCCGCGACTCTCTCTGGTTTCCTTTATGGATGGCTTCTCCATCCGGGGTCGAAAACTTCACACAAAAGTGATATTTTGAAACGACCGCTTTCAAATGAAAAAGCAACGGCCTTCCGATAATTGCATTATACTCCAAATCAGCGTTGATTATTTTGAATGTGGTGATGACGGTTCGTTTATGCAACCCCTGTCCCATTTGGATGGGCAGGTCAACCTCCCCAAGCGGGATTATTCTTCCTCCACCAAAGCCCAAAATACTGTCATTACATGGACGAATATAACTATCATCCACGTTTAACCTCCTAAAAGCTCGAACATAGATCACCGATGAGTAGCTCCCTGAGTTGATCAAAATTCTGTGGACTGGGATGCCTAATATCCGTGCGATAATGACCAGGGGATTGGAGTGGGGGTGGACCACCTAGTCAGCATCAACGTCCGAGAAGACAAAACGGCCTGTGGGTTGGCCTTCTCTGATCTCGGCCACTCGGACTGCGCTTTCGCATGGGCGGCACACTGCCTAATACACCTGCTTTTCTTTTTTTTCGATTAGGATCTCCCTACCTTGATTTTCGATCGGGCGGTGGTAAGGAGCCGATTTGGATAATCGCTCCGGTTCACACCGGGAGCGAGCCGTGGGGAAGGTAATTCGTGGACGTATCTCATCAAACCACCCTTCTGAATGATGTGCATGATTTCCCTAATGAGGTCTCGGCATTCATCTGTATCATGGCCTATCAATTTGTGATAGGCACTATATATTCGCGCGTCCAATTTAGCCGGTTCCAGCCTCAAGGACCGAGCCGGCGGCAACAAATTAAGACCATGTATGTCATTCCATATTGCTGAAGGAGTGTGGGTCAAGGTACTCTTCAGCGCATCAACCTCGACTCACACTTCCTGGCGAGCCTTATACCCGGTGGTTGGGTTCTCCGAAAATAGCCTGAATCCCGACCCCGACCCTGAAGCGGGTTCTTTCTTCCCATCCTTCTTCGCGCCCCCTGCCTTCTGCTCGGGGCGCTGACTAGCCATAGCTTCCTCTGCGCAGATGTGGCGCTCTGCGCGGATAAGGAATTCTTGATACGAGGTCGCCCCCGATTCATGGATAGAATAATTAAACCATATCTCGGGGGTGAGGCTGGCCATGGCTACAATCACGATAGCATCGTCCGACACCGGTTCCATTTCCCAAACGTGCTTATTGAATCGATCTATATAACTTTTTAAAGACTCATTATTTCCCTGTTTAATATTTACAAGGGAATCCTTTGGTACAACTCGGACTTTATAGGTGAGAAAATATGCTGTGAATGCGGGGGCTAGGTCGCCCCAGGATCGAATGGACCCTTGCGGCAGGGTCCTGAACCAATGATGGCTCGGTCGCCCAACATCAACGGGAACGCCCTACAGAGAATGGCATCGCTGGGGCTATAAAGTTCCATCCACGCTAAATATTTGTAGATATGTGTTGTGGGCTCGGTCTCGCCATTGTATAGACCGACCTGTGGGATTTTGAGCTTCGGCGGCAGCGGTGTTGATAAGATGCTAGAAGCAAAGGGTGATACGACTGAAGGCCGACTAGTTACCTGGTACGGTCGTTGACATTGAGCCTCTTCGGGGCCGCCCTCTAGTTCATTCAAATGGCGGCGGAGGCGCAAAATTTCTGCCTCTCGTTTCTCCAGCAAACTAGGACCTTGGGTTTGATTGGCCCTAGCCGGCTCCCTCTCATCCAGAAACCGGAGTCTGAAACTTATTGATCGGGCTGGGCGAGGAGGATCAACTCCCAGTCGTCCTGCAACAACATAGCGGGCGCATCGATGGCGTGTAGGCTCCGGTTGCGATTCTACCACGCGACTCTGTTCCTCGTTATCTTCACGCGGTCGTCTTCTATCATGGCGGCCACGCTGCTCGTTGCCAGAACTGGCTACCTGGCCCTCCTCACGGGGAGGCACAGGGATATGAGGGTTGACATTAATATTTACAAGGGGGTTAAGGGGGTGAGTATTTACTGGTGGTGGAGGATGTGTTTGTGAATTAGTGGTAGCGAGCGTTTGAGAGATTAGTTGATTCATCTGTTGGACAAAAGTGGGTTTAGCTATAAGCTGGGCAAGGGGAAGTATCGTCGCGCTCCCTGCTTCGGTCGGGGGCACGTTCTGGCCATTGGTAGTTTGGCCAGTTTGATTATTTAGATGTTGTTCCTCGGTTAGACGGGCATTTCGTGATTGTTGACTCATCTTGTCTACTTCAATTTTATCCTTCAAAGAAGTTAAACACAAGTTTTACCTGACTTTACGTGTCTTAGCTTAGAATTTGGACTGGACCTAAACGGCCCTCCTTCTAGCGCCAATTTGTTGACGTGCGTTTTGGTCAGCAAGCAAAAATATATAAAGATGTGCTACGTGGAAATGGAAATGAGCCTTAGTTCAGGGCTAATCCTGCCTTTTAATATATAATTTTGAACCGAAAGTTCTGGTCGGTTTTCCTTACAGCGTTGTGTTTACAAGTGTTTTCTCTCTCTCTCTCTCTCTTATTTCTTTCTTGTCCTTTTCCTAATAAATGAGACACTATTTATATCCATCTCATTAGTGGGCTTTTTAATATCCACTATTACACTTAACATTTAAATAATTAAAAAGGGACACTTGTCCTTCACTGAGTACGCATGCAGGCCAAGTGTTTGCCACTTGTCGACTCATCTGGCTGGCGTGTTGACAAGTGTCAGCTTATTCATGTTAATGATATACTTATCCTTTCTTAACTGGATGGTTATCCTTTGAAATTTCCCGCCAAGACTGGGCTCATGCAACCGAGCCCAATTCATGACGTCATCAGGTCGGTCGCTGACGTCACTAGGTCGGTCTGCACTGGCCTGTGGGTCCCATACCTCCATGTGCTGAATGTCCACGTGGATCAATTTGGTGCCAGCTAGGCTCGGGTGTCATCACGAAATATAAAAAAAATAAAAAAGAATTCTAAATCAGAATTAGTCATACCTAGGTTTTGAAATTTGGGGCTTTCGCTCAAGTATCGGCCGATAGTAATTGTTGCAGATGATCGGGAGGATAGAGTGAGAGAGATGCAAAGACGCGGGCACATAGGCTGAGAGTTTCACTCAGGTACCGGCTGATGGTGGTTGTTGCAAATGAACGTTGGAAAGAGCGAGCGGTCGAGAGAATCGAGAGTGAAAACGCAAGGTAAAATGGAGGTTCCGGAGGTGGCTATTTCGGAGGTGAGGGTTTCAGAGGAAGAATTGAAGTTTCGGAGGTGATACTTTGAGAGTTTCAGAGGTGTCGACGGTGAGGGTTTTGGAGGAAGAACACGTCTGTCGGAGATTAGAGTTTCAGAACAAAGGGTTTGGTGGAAATCTCTAAGTGTGAACACTTGAAGTGTTAATTTAAGGGAAAATCCTCTGAAAAAAGATTAATTTGGGGAAAATGAAAGTAATGTTATTTTAAATTGATAATAATTTTTTATAACATCAAATTTCAAACAAATGATGTTAATAGTGATGTAATAAACTAATAAAAGATGGACAAAGATATCTGTTGAAATAACCGATCTTAAAAGTGATGTTATAAAGCAAGTAAGGGGAGACCAAAGACATCTGCCCTAAAAAACGATGTGTAATAGCGAAAAAATTTGGTCATACACATCGCTTCACTTAAAACATGATGTTGTATAGTATAAGACATCATGAAATTCGTGAAACTGATGTCTTTTAAGCGATGTCTTTGAACGGTTTTCTTGTAGTGTATGATCAACAACCACCATGTTAGCCATTGGCTTCCCTCTCAATTCTTTAGTGTTCAAAACACTCCGGATATCCAATCAATATGAAACACTCAGAGATCTCATGCTCTGGTGCCTGACAGTATTGCATTTTAACTTCATCTTCTCTTCTTTAGTCCTTCTAAGTGTACCGTTGTGTCTATTTCCTTACATACCACCTTGAAAGCTCCATTTCCTTGGTGGCTTATATTTCTACTATAACTTGCCAACATTTTTTCCCCTTCTAATCCATCTGGAAACACTTGGTGAACTGCTCATTGTTTTTCGATTGTCAAAATCATTGAATAAGCCTTATTCACATAAGGCAACAGATCCATCAACAATAATTGTCCCTTAGCTTGTTCATAAGTCTCATTAAGCCCATCAGAAATTAATCAGCTTAATATTCTTATCATTTTCTATAGTCTGCATATGTCCAATGCAAGTACAAATTGGTGGAGGCATAAGACTTGAATATTCATCCCACAGTTTCTTCAATTTTGTAAAATAATCCATAACAGAATTGCTACCCTGACTCATATTGGTTATCTCCCTCTGCAATTGATACAACTGAAGACCATTACTTTGGCCAAACCTTTGTTCTAAATCAATCCATAGCTCACGAGCAGATTTAGCGTAAATGAATCCTTCAGAAATTTCTTTAGAAAATGAATTCAATAGCAAACTGATAAGCATAAAATCTACTCTCTGCCATTGCTCAAAAAGTGTTGAATCTTCTGCTGATCTAGGTATTTTTCCATTTACAAATCCTAATTTTGTTTTAGCTCCTAAAGTAATTGACATAAATCTCTTCCAGGATAAGTAATTCAAACTGTCCAATTGATTCGTGACAAGCACTAAACCAGGATGATCGGAGCCATGAAGTTGCAGTTGTTCATCCTCGCGAACAGTGGTCTGGTGCACAAAAGCTGGATGAAAAGGAGAGCTGGAAGTATCACTGGAAGTCTGTCGATCTTCGTCACCTGTAATCATCATGTTCCACGGAGGAGGTTACATATGGTATTTAGCTCTTGATACCATGTAGAAATCCTAACTATTTGAATTAAGATTGAAATTCATACTCAGTAAACTGAGAGGAAGAAAAGAAAATCTGTATTGTATGTATTCAGCTTTCATTCCAAAAATGAGCTGGTGTTGGTTTTAAACAATGATAACTGCTAAAGTGCTTGAATGGAAATAACAACTCTAAGAAAATAACAACTAATGACAACTCAACAACAAAAATAAATAACAAACTAATATCTCAACAAAGAAGAAGAACTTGAATTGAAGGGAACTTTTGCCACTAAGTTTGTCATGGATCTTTTGAAAGATCAAAGAAAGCAATGAAACACTGGATGAATATAAATGCTCAAAATGTAAGGCAACAATTCATTTTCCAGAGGGAAAATCTGAGTTCAAGTTGAGATAACATGACAGCATTTCAAGTCATAAATTAGATGAGATGTAGAATAGTCGGAAAGCTCTGCTAGGTGAGGAATCAACCAAGTGTTCGAGGAACTAATGAATGCAAATAATTTGCAAAAATCAACCCTTGATTTCTACAAGAACTCTGTTCAAAAGGATGCAAAAGTAAGTGAATGTAAAGACACTGACTAGGAAGTCGAGTCCAGGTCTAGCAAACTATGAAAGTTTTGCAGGCCATAAACTTCAAGGGTTATCTTGTGTCGGGGTCAATGTTAAACTAGATGTTAATCCAGATGTTAATAACCTCTAGCATAACACGTGGTGGAATGAAAATAACACAAGGTATAAAATTTATCTATAAAGTAAACAACTTGTACATGTGTCAGTGTGGCGAAAATCACTAGTTAAATAATCATTTATAGAATATGACTCAAAGTATCAGGTACTAGAACTATGAAAACTCCTCACGAGTAGATCAATGCTTATAGACCAGCTTGTCCAAAAATACATATATGAAACTCACAATCACTCATAAACAAAACTATATGCACTAAAATCACAGCAAGAAGACTCAATAAAATTGGATATTATGTGTCGATGTTAATAACATCTCGGATAACACTTACTTCAGTAATACGCTTATGAACGCAAACCATCTTCTTGACTTGTGTATTATTCTCTCGGGATTTTTCACTCTTATTTTCATATATATGAATGAGGAGAACGTCATTTTTTTGAAATAGTTCTGTATTATGGAGAAGGTGTTGGGTTTGTAGAGAGATTTACAAGTTGGAGCTAGCCCACTATATCACATGCATTGCCAGGTGCCCCAAAATTAGCTGTTATCGCCACTGCAATAGTTTCTTTAGAGGAGCTCAACATTTGGTTGGAGAGTTGTAAGACCTAAGAGGTAGTCATTCTCAGTTGCTCGATTTAAAATGAGCGGTGATGGGTGTCATCTCCAAGTTGGCTCCATGCGTAAGTAGGTGTGGTAATTCTTGACATGATACGATAACATAAATGTGATGAAACCGACCTGAAGTTACAAGAATTACGAACGCAAATATGAAAATATTAAGACGACTAACACGAATCTGACACGATATTACAAATTTTCTTAAACATAGTTATATTATATTTTACTTAAATTTTGATGAATTTTGAGCATAACCCAAAATTAATCTAAAACTGAACATGAAGACGATCTGATGACTCAAATTGCCACCTCTAGGCTTGAGTTTGCCTGATATCCCAACTCTTTCATGATCGCGACCACTACCTTCACCTCATGCATCTGGTGCTCCATCGTCGTCTAGTGCTACTAACCCAGACCCATACATCGACGATTCAAAGGACTTATAATATATTTATATATATTGTTCGATGTTTTAGTACACTTCGCCATCATCATGAATGCGTTTTGCCACGTCAGCAAATGACAAATCTGACAAAATCTCGTTGAAAACTTTTTAGCATCAGTCATCGCTATTACTAAAGTGTTGACACCATGTGGTCCCAACTAACCCATTTGTGACCAACCATTTGCGACTACTTAATAGCGGCGACTTGTCGTCTCTATTACTCTTTTTGCTATGAAATCTGGTCACTAACGATGACTGTCGTTGCTAATGACCCTTTTTATAATAATGTGCATTTCAAAGAGTTCTCAATAACAAACTCCTTTCTTTAATGAAATAGAGAAACTTCATAATTAGCCCCTTTTTCCCCAATAATATATAGAAAAATTACTTATCACATTTTGATGCTAGCCTAAAGACATGCCCATCTATCAACCCAAAGTTTTTGTAGATTCTTGGTGTAGCATATATACATTTACATTTCATGCTTAATTTGTGGATGTATTACAAGTATCCCACTTCCTAAAAATAGTGCATATGAATGGCAGATGTTACACCAAGTGTAGTGCTCCTGATATAGCATCTACAAAATTGTCTGTCATTATACTAATTTCTTCTAGAAACAACATTTAAGAGCGTCATATATGTATTCACAAATTCTATAAAAGCAGAAATTTCTATTATATGACAATAAAAAATAAATATTTTTCCCTTTTAGTTATTCCGTCTGTCATGAGTCTGTCATTCTACAAATATGTCGATTTCCTAAAAAAACATTATACAAATATGTCTATTGTGAATTTTCGTTCGTGTATTTAATTTCTTCTGCGTCAGATATTTTCAAAATCTATAATATCGGAAATGCTATTATAGTAACACGAATTAAATATTTTTCCCCTTTATTTCTTCTGATCTGTCATAAGTTTGGCATTCCACGTGTATGTGTACCGTGAATTGTTTTTTCATCTTTTTTTTTATAGGAAATAAATATCAAGGATAAATTAAAAATTAAAATTATCATTTTCCGAGTTGAGAAAAAAATACTTGTTTTATAATATTCATTCAAAAAAGAAAAAACAAAGAGTTTGAGACATTTTGTTTACATATATCCTCTAATTATATGACACAACTTATTTTTCTTCCCACACCCTAACTTTTCCCTTTTTTTTCCAATTGCAAAAGCACCACAACACCATTTAATGTAATTGAGCCATCTGTATACTACTTGTAATAAATCCTCTCTGTCTGGATTTTACCCATATATGCCTCCCTAATTTTACCTTTTAATTGACTGCACTTCTCTTCATCCTTTTATCTCCATTGGACTCTTTTCACACCTTTTTATCTCCTCTAATTTTCTCCTCTCTTACTTTTCTTTGCCATCCTCATCTCCCTATCTACAAGACTTGGCTTCTTCTAAACATATAAGCTTATAAAATCCCACAAATTCTTTTTGCTTCCTCCTTGAAGTATTGGGCGAATTCAAGGAAGTCCAATTATAGATCTCAACCTAGAAGTTTAAGGTTGCTAAAAATCTTTCATTTAAATAAGTTTGTCTATGGTTTTATAATTATTTTCTTCTTTTTTTATTTGTGCATTCAGTGTTACTTCTTCTTGCAAACATACATTCACTTCAATGCTCATACACATTCATAAACACAAAATAACACATGCATGAAAATTTAGTTCTGACAGATTTTTGGTCATTTCTCCATAACAGAAAAAAAAAATTAACATTGTTTCTCAAAAACATGGTTTTAGCCATTTTGAATTCAATTGCACATGTTGTACTTTTTTTTCATTCTCGGGATCGGAATTTTTTGGGACTTGGAATCATTATCAGGATCGAGACTCATTTCTCGATACCGAGAAATGTACAACATCAATTTTCTGAAAAATGACCAAATACCTTACTAAAGAATACAGATAAGTGTATCACCATAATTTTTTCAGTCAAAATGGCTAAAAACATCCTTTTTTTTAAAAAAAAAACATGTCACTATTTTAATATTCGCAAAATGTAAATGGCCAATTTGGCCTATTACCACATATAAATTTTGGTACAAGTTTATTTTTGTCTTGCTGAGTAAACTCATGTGACAAAAGTGCATTTTGGCAATTTTTTTCCATTCTAGATAGAACACTAGATGCACATATTATATTTTGTATGAATTATATATGTGTGTGTGTGATTTTATTCTTCGTTCAACGGAGGTATGTGTATATGTTTATATTTCAAATTATATTCTAGAAAAACGAAATCATTTTTATGCGTTAAAATTCGGTAGAAAACTGCATGCTTTTTTGCAACAATGCCTTACTAAAAAACAAGGGGATAAACTTACATAAACTAAAAAGAAAAAAAAAACATAGAATGAAATTCAGTGGAATAAAAAGACATGCATGTTCCAACAGAAAAATACTTAAACATGCCCTTTTTTGTTGCTTGTCATAATTTATGCCAAATAACTTTTTCCTTTTAGCATAAATAAATTTTAGCCTAAATAAATTTTTTGAACACAACAAATCACTGAAAGAAAAAATGTCAAGGTTGCCATTGCATATATTCACTTGTATCCATTTATATATGTAAAACTTATGTGAGACCGTCTTATTGACTTAAAAGTCATGAGTCGGAGCCCATACAAAACTTTTATATTTGTTTTTCTTTTAGTGTTTATATATATTTGTTTTACTATGGTTTATTTTATACTCGATTCTTTTAAGGATTATAAAATTTTTTTATGGTTTTTTCGGGTTTATTTTTGTTATTTGGTTTATATTTTAGGGTTCATCTTATTTTTATTTATTGAATTCATTTTAATTTATTTATTTTGGGGTTCCGGAACCGTCTCACATGATACTTGCTCGTTATATATTATACCGAGCCTCAAGCTACATATATGCATGTACTAATCTTATTGTTGTATCATTGATGATTGTATACTCGAAAAAAATGAGACATAATTCACTATGTTACAGGGAAAGATGGACAAAGAACAGGTTTTCAATAAGAATTCAAACATGTCTGATGGCGATGAGAGCACAAGGAATGGAGAAAGTGATGTCAATTCTGATAGCGATTATAACATTAACGTTGATTCCGTGGATAGATCATCGCAACCTAAGAGAAAGAGATCATACCATCGCCACACTCCATTGCAGATCCAAGAACTGGAAGCGTAAGTTTCTATTAATAGATTAATATAAATAAATAAATAAATAAAAATTAGTGTTTGCATATCGTGGTCTCAAAAGTTGAGATTCGTCGTCCATAAATGACAACATGCACTTGTCAGTTGTCAAGTGGAGAAGTGAGGATTTTTTTTTCTACAGACTTTTTTTTAATCTGCTTTTCATTTTATTCTGTTTGTCATTTGTACTTTTCCCATCTTATAGGTGCTGAATTTAAGAACTTTTCTGTATCTCATAGAGTTGCCAAATGGTCCGACCAGTCCATCATGCGAATGCAGAAATTGGGCTGGGCCGGACCACCATTTTCCTTGATCCGGCAGCCCAAACCATATTTTTTAAGCCTAAAATGTGTTAAACCACTCGGGCTTCAGGTTTCAGGCCATTTCGGCCGGACCAAAGTAAACTCTGATTCTTTTCTTCCAAAAAAAGAAAAACCTAGCCCATCTCTATATCGGACTGGCTGGATCGGCCTATCGACCCGTGTCAATTTTATATACTCCTAAATAGTATAGCCACTCCACACACAAAACTGCAAAAATGGTGTTGTAACCTAGGGAGTGTCAAAATTGGTTTTATTCTTTTTCAAATTTTTAGTTTGGTGCTATAAGTTTCACAGTTGCTCAATTTTAATTCTATTTTCACTGAAATGTTGCAAAACCTTCGAAAATGTGCGTGATTTGCACGTGATTCCCTAAATTCAGGATTTTATTTATTTACGGCTATTTGTGGTTGGCATGACAAACATAACACACCCCTAAATTACAGTACAAATTTTGCAATTGTTTAAAAACAAGAATATAATGCCCCTCAATTTAAAAAGAAAAAAAGAAGTCTTCCTTCCATCCCTGCATTGCATGACTAATATAAAACTCGTGACAAATATTGTCACTTTGATTCTTTATTTTTATTTCTTTTAAGTGTGTACAATTTCCATTCCTATGATTGTAGGGTTTTCAAGGAGTGTCCGCACCCTGATGAGAGACAAAGAAAAGAACTTAGTCGTGAACTCGGCATGGAACCATTGCAAGTTAAATTTTGGTTCCAAAACAAGCGCACGCAGATGAAGGTATCTTATACACCATTTACTATGTTTCATAGAAAACATTGCTATAAAAATATCTTAACCATTTTGATAAATACTGATTTTTCCAGTGATCAAATTATATATTTACAGACACAGCACGAACACACAGAGAACACCCAACTTCGGATGGAGAATGAAAAACTTCGTGCGAAAATATGAGGTTTAGAGAAGTGCTTAGCAATGCTTCTTGCCTTAATTGTGGTGGGCCCACTCCTATACGAGAATCATTATCCTTTCATGAACAACAATTAAAGATAGAGAATGCTCGCTTACGAGATGAGGTATAATATATGGTAGATTATTAGCTATTTATGTTAAGGATACTCTAACGTTTAGACTAATTACAGAAAACTCCACTTATTTTTCAAAATTATGTATACCCCTCGAATAACCTCTATTGATGATTAGAGTCAGAAAAGCGGGCTTAGGGCGGGCGATCCGCGAGCCGAAAATACCCGCTAATCGGCGGCGACGGGGCGGGCGGCTCACCCAAAAAATAAAAAATAAAACAATTTTTTTGCATATTATTAATTTTAATGAGTTAAATATAATAACGGATGACAGATATATATTTTAGAAAAAAATATTATATACACTTTTGTAAGAGATAAAAATATAAAATATTAATTACACTATTTTTTTCTCCTACTTCTTCTTATTTCTTCTTATCTCTTTCCTTTTTGTTTCTGAGCCCCCCAGCTTGCCCCACCAAACCCGTGTCGGGCTAGCCCGTTTAGAGGCGAGCCACTATACACTTAGGGAAGGGGCGGGCCAGCCCGATGGGCCTGGCCCATTTTAACAACCTTTTGTTGATGATGCGTGGTGGTTTTTGTTTTCGTAATTAAGCAAAATCTCATGGTAATTTTTTTTAATTAATTTGTAGGGGTATTACAATATTTTGGCTAATTACAAAAAAATTCAGAACCTCTTTAAGGTTTGATTGTGTCTTAAATTTTTTCTTTTCATAAGCAAATAAATTTCAAATCCCCCAGACATTTATAAAAAATTACAATTACCCCTTGAATTACAATAGAGTTTTTGTAATTGTCAAAACATCTCGAGATCGTTTTATGTAATTAACCCAAACCAAACCCGGATGAGATCATCTATTTTAAAAGCGTGTTTCATCTCATATCCATCAGCGCACAAGAGTTTGATAAGTATATAATACTTACCATATTAATTTTCAAGCATAAATTGTGGAATTTTAATATGGTAAGTGTTGTACACTTGTCAAACATCTATACGGTATAATATGAGATGAAACACGATTTTCGAATAGAAGATCGTATCAAAATACGAAACCTCATGCGTTTTTTGTAATCATCCCTAATTTTTATGTTAATTAGTTGTTAATACTAATACTCTACCTCTCTCTCATATAGATTGATCTGATTTCTGCCATGACTTCAAAGAAAGGAAAACCCTTGACAAGCTCCACGAACATACCATCTTCTTCTACTGCGTATTTACCTGGAAATTTCAATGGAACGTATCAAGCTGGAGATTTGGGGAGTTCAGTGAAATTTGCACAACAAAATGAACTAGGTTCTAAGCCGATGGTCATTGAACTTGCGACTGCAGCCATGGAGGAGCTAATGAGAATAGCCCAACTAGGGGAACCATTGTGGGTGCCGAGCATGGATCGCAACACGGCTTCATTGAACGAAGATGAATATCTGAGGTCATTTTCACGGGTTTTTGGCCCAAAACCATGCGGGTTCAAATCAGAGGCGTCCCGTGAAACTGTTGTTGTCGCTATGAGTGCTGCAAATGTTATCGAGATCCTCATGGACGTGGTATGTCTTTGATGAATTCATTAGCATGCATAAATTAATTAACATTTTTCTATTCAACCTCTATATATGTGACAAAAGGTTTAGTAGACGCTACTCTCAGAGAAGAATAAGAGTTGCAGTATTTATGTAGATTTGCATACAATACACACCTACTATGTGTGATTGTGTATGAATTTGCGTATATCCATAATATATCTACGGTAGTTATCTATATGGGGTATTTCTCCACGTTAGTATGGATAAAATCTTTTCACGCATTACGCATGTAGAATGATGGAAATAGTTTTTGGATATGATAGATATTTATTTTATTTTAAAATTGAAAATGGGAGTCTTATGTAAGTGAATGAGATAGATTTAGTTGATACGAGAATATAGGCACTAACGCAAAAAGAAGTTTGAACTAGTAATTTTATTTCTTGTATTTGATTTTGCTTGTCTACACAAGAATATTTCCACATCTATTTATACTAGTCTAAGGAAGCTTCTAGTACTTGGTCTAGAGTTTTCTAATTTCATTTTGTAATTCCAATGTTTCTAGATTTTTTCTTCTATAATCTAACTTTGTAATTTTTTCTAGATTTTTCTTTTTACTACTGCAGTTGCATATACTAGAATAATCTAGAAATGTGCACCAATTTCTAATACTCCTCCTTGGTGCATATTTCTATGACTCCAATCATATCTCGTAGTGTCTCAAACTTTCCTTGTGATAGTGCTTTTGTAAAAATATCAGCTAGTTATTCGGTCTTGCAATGCTTCAGCTCAATTTCATTGTTTGCTACTGCTTCCCGGATGAAGTGATACTTGATCATAATGTGTTTAGTTCTGCTGTGGAACACGTGATTTTTTGTCATTGCTATCGCAGAATTTTTTTGTAGATTTGTCTTGCAGTTATCCCATGTCTTCAAGTATGCGTTTCAACCATATTGATTGACTAGTAGTCATTGCTGCTGCTATATACTCAGTTTTTGCTGATGATTGCGCGATTGTTGCTTGATTTTTGGATGCCCTAGAAAATATTCCTGAACCTAATGTGAATGCATACCCTGATATGTTTTTCATGTCATCAATTGATCCTGCCCAGTCATTGTCTGTATTGCCCATTATTTTTGAGTCAGGCATAGATTCATACCAAATACCATAGTTCTTTATTTTTTGCAGATATCGGAGTACTCGTTTCGCTGCTCCATAATGAATTTGACTCGGATTCTGCATGAATCTTAATAAGAAGCTAGGTGTGTACATAATGTCAGGTCGAGTTATTGTTAGATATAGGCTTCTGATTAGACTTTGATATTGTGAGTTACTGCCTTCGGTGAGCCATCTTCCTTCTTTAGTGCGTTACTGTTGTCAAGTGGAGTTGATACTGTCTTGCATCCTTCCACCTTGAACCTTTTAAGTAAGCTTTTTGCGTATTTCTTTTGTGAGATAAAGATACAATCTCTTCTTTGACGTATCTCGATATCAAGAAATTAGTGCATCAAGCCCAAATCAGTCATCTCAAATGTCTTCATCATGTCTTCTTTGAACTTCATAATCATATTCTCATTGTTTTCTGTGAAAATGAGATCATCTATGTATAAAGAGACAATAAGTGTATCTTTTGTACCTTGGGTCTTGATATATAGTAGTGTTGGCTCACTCTAGCTCCTGAATCCAAGCTCAGTGAAATAGTCGTCAATTATGTTATACCAGGCTCATAGGGTTTGTTTTAATCCAATAGTGATTTCTTTAGTTTGAGAACTTTGTCTTCTTTACGTTGTACCATGAACCTTTGAGGTTGTTTGACATAGATTTCTTCTTCAAGATAATAATTAAAGGAATGTCGACTTCACATCGAGCTAGTATACCTTCTATTGTTTCTGAGCTGTTAATGCAATAAGTGCTCGTATCGTGTCAAGTCGGGCTACTGGAGCAAAAGTCTCATTGTAGTCTACGCCATAATTGTTGTCCTTATCCTTTTGCGACAAGTTTTGCTTTGTATTTTTGTACTGAATTACGTGGGTTAAGTTTTGTCATATTGACCCACTTAACTCCTATGGATTCTTTACCTTGTGGAAGGTCTGTAAGCTCCTACGTCTCATTTTTCTCGATCATTTTTATTTTCTCTTCCATTGTTTTTACCCAGACTTCTTGTATAGCAGCCGATTATAGCTATTTGGCTCCACAATCGTCAAATTGCATGTTTGATACATCTCTCTGAGTGATTTGGTCTTTTTGGGTGTTGAGTCTGGAGATATCTCAGGATCCCTATTTGTTGCTCGTTCTGACTTCTCTGGTGGATCGTGGCTAGTTTCTTCTTGTTCTTGAGCTAGTGTAGGAAGATTGATATTCTTCATTTCCCCTTGATTTGTCTACCAATTGTATGCAACATCTTCATCAAACATTACTTGTCCACAGATGGTCAGTTTTCTTGTGCTTAAGCTATAGACTCGATAACCTTTGGATTGAGTGTTATAGCCTAAGAATATACTTTTTTTGGTCTTCTCGTCCAATTTGCTTCTTTTTTGTTATGGAATATGAACATAGCATATGCACCCAAATACTCGTAGATGCTAGCGGATGGTTTTCAACCACTCCAAGCTTCAACTGGTGTCTTGTCTTGTACAACTTTCGTTGGTCACCCGTTTAGTAGGTAAACAACAGTACTTAGGGCTTCTGCCCACAAGGACTTTGGAAGACCTTTCTACATTAGCATAGATCTTGCGGTTTCCATTACTATTATATTCTTTTTTTTCTGAGACACCATTTTGTTATGGTACTTATCCGACTGTGAGTTGATGCTCCACGCCTTCATCTTCGCAAAATTTGGTGAACTGAGTAGAAGTGTATTCTTTTCCACGGTCACTCCTTATTGTTGTGATTTTTTGACCACTTGACTTTTCGACATAGGCCTTGAATTTCTTGAAAATATCAAATACTTGTGATTTTTCACGTAGAAAATAAACCCATGTCAGTCTAGTAGTATCATCGATGAAGAGTATGAAGTACTTGTTTTGTTCATGTGAGGGAGTACGCATCGGACCACAAATATTTGTATGCACTAGCTCCAATGGGTTTTTTAGCTCTCCAAGATTTTCCAGATGGGAAAGATTGTCGGTGTTGTTTCCCGAGCATGCACTCTTCGAAGACTCCATCAAGCTCTTTGATTGTCGGCAAGTCACGCACATGTTCTTCTGATTTAGGATCTTCAATCTTTGTCAATTGAAAAGTCCGAACCTTTTATGCCATGACCAAGTATCGTACACGTGGGCCATAATTGCAGCATCGTTTGCATATCTCCAATGGATGGGAAAACATCTATTTTCTCTCATTTTTAACTTTTGTAATTATGAGGGATTTATCCCTTTTTATCATAGATTGCGCAAAAATCTCCCTCAAAATGCAAAGAGTAACTTTCTCCATCGTTTGTCCCACACTAAGTAGATTTTGATCTATTGTAGGGACTAAGAGAACTTTATTAATATATCTCTTGCCTTTTAGACAATTGTGCCTTTGCCAGTTGCCTCCATATAATCACCATTTCCAATTATTACTTTTGTACTATTTTTGTCAAGCTGACAAAAAATACTTTCATTTTTAGTCATGTGGCTACTGCAACCACTGTCCATAATCTTTAGCAGTCTCAGAATCTAGTATGTTTATATTCTCAAACTTTGTTCTTAAAGTTTGAAGTCTAGTAGCACGTACCTTTTCATTATCTTGAAACTCCTTCTGCAACTTATCCCATGCTTCTTTAGCAGTTTTTGCTCCCATAATCCTTGGAAAATATTCATCTGCCAAGCTCATCTGAAGAGCAAGGAGTGCTTGCGAATCCTTTTGTTGATTCTCCTTAAATTCTTTCTTTTGTACCACCGATAATGTGGAAATATCGTCTGGAAAGGTATATCCATTATTAATGATATCCTACAAATATTGAGCACAAAAATATGTCTTCATTTTGATAGACCAGAAGTCGTAGTTTTCACCAGGAAAGACTGGAATTGGAATAGATGAGGGAAATGTGTCGGCCATGGTAACGCCCGATAATCAAATAAGGCTCTAATGTCACAGATGGAAATAGTTTTAGGATATGATAGATATTTATTTTATAGTAAGGTTGGAAATGAGAGTCTTGTTTTAGTATGTAATCTAAGTGAAGGAAATAGATTTAGTTCATAGGAGAATGTAGGGACTAAGGCAAAGAGAAATTTGAAGTAGTAATTTTATTTCTTGTATTTGATTTTTGCTCTTCTACACATGAATGCCTCCACATCTATTTATACTAGTCTAAGGAGGCTTCTAGTACTTGTTCTAGACTTTTCTAGTCTCATTTTGTAATTACAGTGCTTCTAGATTTTTTTCTTCTACAATTAGACTTTGTAATGTGTTTTCAAGATTTTTCTTTTACTACTACAATTGCATATATTAGAATAATCTTGAAATGTGCACCAATTTTTAATACAGAAATAAAATAAAGGGACAATTGCAAAAACTACCGATGCGGTTTGGGTTAATTTTAAAATAAATCAGGATGTTTGAAAATTACAATCTTGTTTGAGAAGTATAGCCCACTCTAACACATATTATTGGCAGGAGCTATGGTCCAATGTGTTCTCTGGTGTAGTCTCAAGAGCAAACAACTTGCAAGTCATTTCATCTGGAGTGGGTGGAAGTTTCAATGAAGCTATACAAGTGGTATGATGAAGTTGTACTGCTCATTGCTCAATTCCTTAATTAATCATGCTTAATTTTAGATATAAACCTACCCTTGAGGTTTAGCCTAATTGCAAAATTATCTAGTAATTTTTTAAAATTACAAATACCCCCGTGAAATATTAAAATATACCCTCTTGAGTTTTGTATTTATTTTACGAATAGCTCCCTCAATATTAGGTGTTAAGAAGTCCATGTAAACAATCTTTTTTTTCTTTTCAACTAATTTTAACTTTTGTGATGTAGGTGAATGCAGAGTTTCAAGTGGCTTCACCACTAGTTCCAACTCGTGAGAGCTATTTTGTGAGGTATTGTAGGCAAGATGTGGATGGTACATGGGCTGTGGTTGATGTTTCCTTAGACCAAATGCATTCTACTCCATTGCATATATGTCGGAGAAGACCCTCAGGTTGTATAGTGCGAGACATGCCAAATGGATACTCAAAGGTAAAGATTGTAAAACTATTACATAATGAACAAGGGGCTTAATTGCAATTTTGGTACTATAGTTAGGGCCTAAGCAAAATTGTTCCTTTTATTTGTGGGTCTGGAAAAATTCGTACACCAATTGAGACAAATTTGGTAGAAAAATTGAATTTTCGCCATAACTTGCACATGCCGCTCATGTGGCTTCCAAAATTTGGGGACTTTTATTTCTCCAGTGATATGCTTTCAATTTATGTCTTGTAACTAGGGGACCTGGTAGTTTTGGTACACCCAAATTTAAAAATTGGAGTACCAATTCTGGCAGTAGCACAAATAATTGTACCAAAAATGCTAGGGGTCCCTAGTTACACTACCAAAACTGCTATTACGCTGCCGGAGACACAAAAATCTCCAGATTTTATGTGTCACGTAAGCGGAACGTGCAAATTCTAGCTAAAATTCAGTTTTCTGACATAAATCGTCCTCAATGTGCAAAATGTTGTTAATTGATATATCAATTTTGCTAGACCCACAAATAAAAGGACCAATTATACTTGGGCCCTATGATTACAAGACCAAAATTACAATTAAGCCTTGACAATGCATCCATATTGCTCAAATTGTGTAATTGGAATATTTCTTACACGCTGTTTTGGCACCACTTATATCTGTCCATAGGTAACATGGGTTGAGCATGTTGAGGTTGAAGAGGGAGGTGCTCAAAGCATATACAAGCCTCTAATAACGGCTGGTCTAGCGTTCGGGGCAAAACGTTGGGTTGCAATTCTTGATGGATATTGTGAACGTGTTGAAAGAGCTATTGCAACAGATGTTCCGACAAGCGACCTCAATTACTTAGGTGACCTGATATGTATCCCCTGAGGCTCCAGTTTTATTTGATTTATTATATATTTTTACGAGTAAAGATTTTTTTTTATTATGTGGTATTATAGACCAAGAAGGTAGGAAAAGCATGTTGAAGTTAGCAGAAAGAATGGTGACGAGATATTGCTCTGGAGTAAATGCGTCGACTGGAAACACTTGGACGACCCTACCCGGGAATGCAAATGACAATGTGAAAGTCATGACCCGAAGGAATGTGGATGACCCGACTATGCCATTTGGCATTCAGCTCAGTGTTGCGACTTCTTTCTGGCTACCTGTCACCCCAAAAACCGTGTTTGATTTTCTGCGAGATCACCACAATCGAAAGGAGGTAATGGATTTAAACCAGCTTTTAACGATAAATATTGAGTCGAATATTGAAGATCTTTAAAATATAATTTTTTACATTATTTTAACCATCTTTTAATTCCGACAAGTACGGACTAGCTTAGTTTATTTTCAATAATTAAACTTACAAGTTTTAGTGATTGTATCATATGCAAACTTTTAATATTGTTGGAATTCCAGTGGGACTTGCTTTCATGTGGTGGGGAATTTCAAGAAGTTACGCACATTGTGAGTGGTAATCAACAAGGCAATCGTATTGCAATATATCAAGTAAAGGTGGACTCAGTTCTCACTTGGCTCCAATTGTTTAATATACTTTTGAATATTTACAAAAACTATTTAGCCTAATTACAAAAAACTTTAATTATCTTTGTACGTGAACCTAATATATACATGAAAGTTGTGTTTGGATAGGGTGGCAACTCGAGCCAGACAGAGATGACTATGTTGCAAGAAAGTCGAACCGATCCAACTGCGTCTTACGTCGTTTATGCTCCGATTGAGATGGTTTGTGTGAACGCGGTTTTAGGTGGTGGCGATCCAGGTTATGTTCCCTTACTTCCATCTGGATTCGCCATTCTCCCTGACGGCCCGACTGGCACCCAAGGAAGAGGAATGGCTTCTCAACCTGATTCTGGAGGATCTCTTTTGACTATTGCAATTCAGGTGTTTTTTCTTTCTTTCTTTTTGTTTTCTTTTTTATTTCATATATAAAAAAAGGTTTTCTTGCATATTTGAGATGCATAGTTAACATTGTTCAGATTTTTTTAAAAATTAGTAACACCTCTAACTTTCGTTTGGCTATTTGTAATATTTAGAAAAGTTGATGCATGTAATTCGAAAAGTTTGGGTTATTTGTAATATTTAAAAAATTGAGGGATGTATTGTCAAATATTTGGTGATATCACCAAATTATGTCAATTCAACTATCGTTTGGGGGTAAAAATGTAAGACAAAATCAAACGTAGGGGGTCTGACCCTAAATCTCAGTTTTTTTTTTTTTTTGTAATTATCCTTTTATATACATATCCAGCTTTCTTTTGGACAGATTCGAATTTTTTGTTGAAAACTGTACTGCCAGAATCATAAACGAGTTATTGGTCCGATAAAACTCGTAGCTTTTGATCTGATTCATGTTGTATTTCAATTTATATAGCTTTGGATATGACCAACTTTTGCCATTACAGGTTATAGTTGATTCTGCTCCTAATGCAAAGCTTTCTCTGGGATCAATTGGGGTGGCCAGCAGGCTTATTACTTGCACTGTGGACAAAATAAAACAGGCGTTGGTTCCTAAGTCTTCTTAAGGTAAATGTTATCAATTATGTAAACATTAGGCTCAATTTATGTCTCCGTATTGCACAAATGCAACTTTTTCACATCAAAATATATTCTTCATCTTCACACCAATAATACAACATAATTAAGGTACTCATCTGTTTGCATTTTCAATTAAAAGTTGTCCTGTTTTCTTTCCTATTTCATATAATGTTTCAATAATACAAAATGAATACCAAGTGTACTGATCTCATTATTATACACATTACATCGATCTAGTATTTACATCGGAACATTACATAAAACATAATTTTGTGGCAATTGTTAACATCAATCATGTGGTTACAGGGTGTTGGGGAGGTGACCGAAAGGACGAAATGTACGTGGTGGACAATCAAACGGAAACAAGAAGTCAATAACAAAGTTTGACATAGTTATCTGTTCCTTTGGACTATCTGCTTGCTCATTTCTAGCATAAAACTAAACTATTTTAATAAGTTTCGCAATGTTTTCATGGTTTGGACAATTTGACTAGTTTTCTTTATTTTGATTTATGGGTTTTGCAAAACAATGTTAGTTTTTGCTTTTCTTTGTTTACTTACAATTAGAATCCCCATCGTGTTTTCTTTCTTTGAAGTTCTCTCTATGGATAATTTTTATGTTGATTTCTGGTAATTATTTTCTATTCAGATATTGTTTGGCTTGCTGAATTTTTTCTGTCCTAATGCATATATCTCTATGCTTACAAATGATGTATAGACACATATCCAAGGAATTAACAAGTTCCTACGATTTTGAAAGCCATGCTTTTGCTATACAATACAAACATAATGCCTCCACTCAAAATTTATTGTCTCTATGTTTGCACTTTATAAAGAGGAAGAGGATAATTGTAGAAGACAATTCTTAAACGGACGACAAATTTTATTATGTTGTTGTCTTACAAAATGCGAGTTCAATGGGTATTTATATATGCATTGATAGATTCTTAATACTATCCTAATTAATGATGTAAATCAATAGACTCATCTTTCTACATTGTTAGAAAATTGTACAGATTTTTATGATGAAATGAGCAATGTATTAGGCTAGTCAGTAGAAGTGATGTAGCATAGAGGCCAGCATTCTGAAATCAAGATTGTTACACAACCAAGTATTTCAAACTATCGTAAGTAGAGTGTTTCTTGTTCAAAACAGCATTTTCAAAGGAGATAGAATCTCCTGTAAACAAGTTTGGTGTGTTTGTTTTTCAACAAACAGCCACACATGAACTAACATCCCTATACGTGAATGCCTATGGAACAAAACATCCTCCTTTTCAGTGTGCAATATGCATGTGATCTATTGTTGGACTTATTGATGTCTCAATTCAACGAACCATCGACCATGAATAAATAAAAATCAAAACCATAAAATATCATGTTCCATAATCACCATCAAGCACGCCCTATTGCCATTTATGATATACAAGTTTCATCTAATTGACAAGAAAATTACCAGTACAAAAATGAATAAGATTATCATTACAAGAATATAAAAAAGTTCATCATTAATTAGCCTGTCGGATACTACTCTAACACCACCTCCTCTTGCGCCACCTATTTGGCCTTGTCTAGGAACATCAGACGGAATTGTTTTCAGGCAAATCGAAATGAAATTATCATGTACATCACCATAACTCCATAATACTGTTACGGAAACAGATGACAAATGATATTATATCTTGCTTAACCTGTACTCAAAACAACTAATTATATATGAAACCTAACTACATAAAAATTTATAACTTGCTAATGATCGTTGCAAAAGTGTTGTTAATCCGTTCTCAAAGCTCAATCCCAACCGAGGTGTCTTTCGATATAATACCCACATTCGAGTTCGGGGCCAAGTTATCAAGCACCATAGTACAATTCACAAACACCTTCAATTCTCTCAGGGGAATTTCGCCGAGCACAATGTTGACAGGTACTTTCAGCCTCACAACCAACGGGATCCTGTGGCTTTTCACGTTATCCGTGAGATTCTGCTGCAGGCCCGACCCGAACTCCGATTTCCCTTTCAAATCAACTGTGATAACCGTCGTGTTCTCTTCGCGCTGATGGAATGACGGGACTTTTCCGTTGCAGAGAGTGGTGTCCATGTAAGAGACGGTCACCCAGCTAGCGTCTCCGTACACGATCCCGATATGTTTGTTGGGATTTTGTGCTCTGACGCTCAATGCAAACTCGGAGTTGAGGCTGGAATCGGGGAGGATGTCGAACGCTTTGACGCTGATGCCCTCGACCCTGTAATTGGGGATCTTGGGGTCGTACACGTGGTAAAAGGCGAACAGGATGAGGACGATGATGACGATGATGAGGAAGAAGAAGCAGCAGCAGCCGCAAATGCACCTACAGCAAGTCGCCGCGAATGAGCTCTTACGGTACTTGGAAGGGTATTGGGGGACGTTGCGGTGGTAGGCCGACGGCCCGTTTGCGTAGTACTGTTGGTTGCTTTCTAACATGGCGTACGGTGGTGGTGGTGGTGGGTATGCGTACATTTAGGGGGGACAATGAGATCTAGGGTGTGAAATGAGAAAAATTCAATCGGTCATAATGGGATTGATTGCGAAGAAGGAAGAAGAAAAAGAGATGCTCTTTTTCGATTTCCTTTCCTCTCTGTTGCACACTGGACAAGAGAGAGGAAAGGGAATGAAAAAGAGATGGGTTGCGAAAAATAGATGGGAGGTTTGCTCCATTAATTGTATAAGGAATTTGTTAGTTATGTGTGGTTGGAGTGCATGTAGCATCGGGCGCGTTTGGGGTGATCTCGTAGTTCTTATGGGGTGGAGATGTTATGGTGTTGTTAATTTTTGTTCGTTAATTGTTGTTCCTTTTTAGTTTTAGCCGCATTTTGCTCAAAGTGTTGGAAACTGGCCGTTGAGTAGTTTCAAATGAGTGAACTATGTCAAGAAAAATAAATAGATTCTAACATTAGTATAGGTTATGTTTGACCTAATACGGAATTTCAGATATTAGTTACAAGAATTGAAACTTTCATGAGATATATTTTTGCTTCTTAATATAAGTTGTTCAAAGTTAACCGAATAATCCATACATCAGAGGGGGAGATCAACCCCCAATTTTGTAGCCATGTCAGTAAGAATCCCTTCCAACTCATCAATTTTCGGCCGTGTGAATTTTCCAGTCCAAACAGGATCAAATGTCATAAAAAATTAAACTTACTGCACCAAGACCTAATTTTGATAATTTGGCGGGCTAAAATTCTGAAGGGGCCAAGTTATCGGACCAATTTAACAATTTTCCATTGTTATTTTTTGAACTTGATTTATGTGTTGAACGCATACTATACTTCAAAAAATGAAATACAATATGAACACAAAAGGTTGAAGAGGAAATTCAAAGTCCCTCTCATCCCACATTTAAAAAAAAAAAAAACATGGCTGCAAACGAAATTAAAGAATCAACATAATTGAACCACTCGTGAAGGAGACGATGCCCGAACGGTCGACCGGGAACTGCACGATCTCAACGCGCCACCGCGCATGAACGATAAAACCGACACCACCGCAGATTTCACATTGACGACCATTTTCTTGAGTTTCCGACTTTTCAACAACTTCCCTCTCGAACTAACTGACCCCAACTTGTAACTTTGCAGAAAAATCAGCCTTTTTCTAGCCCTGTCACGCCTATAGCTCAAAGAACTCATCATATGGTTCAGGTTTTGGCTGCTCCGCCGTGCCGAGAAAATCCTCCACCCTTGATTTTGTCTTCTTGTTTCATCCTCATAGTTATACTCCTCTGTTTTTCTGCTGAAACGGACTGTAGGATTTCTTGAAATTGTGTTCATGGCTGCCTCCATTTCAAAAAATAAAAAAATAACCTTTATTTGATTTTGAAAGTAGAAGAATTGCCGATATATGATTTGAAATTTCGAATATATAACAGAAAGTAGAAGATTTGCCTAAGCGAATTTAATTCTTTAAGATTTTTTGCCTATATAACAGAAAGAATAAACCCTATAAAGGTATGGAAATGAAATAGAAGATATGGCTATATATAAGTTGAGATACGTATATTAATGATGATATATAACCGTGGTTAAACGGGGTATTGACTGTAATTACTCTGTTTGTCTAAGATGGCGGGCGGGACTAGGGAAGGAAGTCAGTCTACATTCAACTGTGATTAAAATAAAAGTTGTGGTACCAATTTTGTATTAGTAATAGTAGTCAACATCCGAACATTCTAAGAAGTAAGAAGTAATTAAGAAGGGTATCGGGTCTTCTAATTCAGGATGAAATCTCCTATTCTGCCGCATGGATGATTGCCACTTGTATATAAATTTTTATATTAAAACTCCACAATTTAACCTTGATTTATCGTCCAAAATTATTCTAATAACCAATAATATATACTTCTTTTATTGACACGTGTCATTCATAAAAGCAAAATTCAAAGTCAAATAGGTAAAAATAATACAAGGAATTTGAAGCCTAAAGGAAAATCTAATAACATGTCGTAGATATATTTCAAGTATCGTTTATTCTTAGCCAAGAATCACATGGTAACTTAGTGGTAAGACATTTGTAGAACTCAAATATAATTGTATCATATGAAATGTATCTATCCAATTGCCAATTGAGACCCAAATTAAACCACAGTATAAAATAATTAGGGATTGTCTTATTAGAAATTTAATTTAGCCAATTAATGCCATTGATTAGAAATATTATTGAATCTGGAATTAATCAAAAACTGGTTAAAATTTGATTCTATCGTGTGCAAAAAGCTTTTTCCTTCTTTTTTGTAATGAGTTTGTATAAAGTTTGGTTCGCGGGCAGTAATGAGAATCTTTTATTGCGAAGTAATAAATTTTGCCTATTTTTTCAGTAATATCAGGGTCGTTCCTGTGTTTTGAAGAGCCTGGTACGAAAAAAAGGGGACCCTCTATATTCATATAAGAAATTAAAAATAACTAATTAGATAATATTACGAAAAACAATTTCATTAATCATAAAATAATGAAGTATTATATTTTAATTTCAATGTTTCAAATTTCATTAAAGTAGTGGTACAAAAGAAATACTTCGATAATCAATATATTTAAAGGAAAAACTATCAATGCATTATAGCTAAAGAAAATAGATTTTCTTGCATTTTTATATGCCAAGACATCAATCAATCATTCATGATCAAGATTATCTAAAATTCAATGATAAGAAATTGAGAAAATAACATTAAATAAAATAAAATATATACTGAGAAGGCAATAGAACTGATCCAAACAAAACAGAATAAACATACAATTCACGTTAATGGCGAAAATAAAACAATTAAAAATAGTTAATTTTTTTTTTTTGGTTTTGATGGAGATGGAAGCGTTTATTTATTTATTCTTTTGTTGGGATTTTTTGTTTTTAGTTAAAACTGATAAAGGGGTAAAAATGAAAATTTTGAACTATTAGTTAAACTAGTTTTGTTTTAATTTATAACGTTGTATTTGTTGTTTACAAATAAAACAAAACAGAAATATTGCTACCAAGAAAACTCGAACATGCAACCTTTGTATACAGGAGAACCGAAGGAACAGCTGGACTAACCGACTGTTTTGTTCCAAGGTACAGTGTATCGATACTATACATATACCGTGAACTATTAAAATAAATTTAAAAAAAAATCCGGGGGGCAGGGGCCCTCGCCAAAGGGGGGCCCGGGGCGGCGGCACCGCCTTGACCGCTCTAGGTACGGCTCTGAGTAATATATACTAAGTGCTCGTTTGGTTGGAAAAAACTTTATGGGCTTGATTAAATAAAGATGGATAGGTGATGTTAATGCACTGGATCTATTAAGGCCCATTATATTGTTTCCCTCTTTTACCCTTCATTTCATACTCCCGATTACAAGTCTCTCATACAACATTCACACTCGCTCATCTTCCTCTGAAAGCTCGAACACTCCTGCCAACTTTTCGACTTCTCACTGTGCAAAGGGTTTTCTACCATCAACAACTACTTCGTTCCCCCAAAGACGTGCATCGCCAAGAACAGTAAGTCGTTCTTGTTTGGATTCCTCAAATCCTAGGGTTTCTGACTGATCCTGATGAAGGGTCGCTCACATATGTTTTGTTGTTTCGGATAATTCTCAATCATGAAAGTAATTAGTTCGAACTTGCACTTTGGTGAGAAATATCTGGTTTTTGGATTTTAGGGTTTGTCTATGTATTGTTTTGGCATATACTTATTTAAGAAATATATGAATGTGAGAAATTTTGACTGCCTTTTTTTGCATATGTGTGTTCTTGTTTAATAGGGTGAACAACAAATCATGATACATTTAGTGTGAGCTTAATGTTGCGAAGTGTGATCTTGTTTGGGGATTTTATGGTTTGTTATGCATTTTTTATGAATACAATTTAACTACCTTTTTTTTCTGTGTTAGTGTACAATTTCATTTCCATTTTTATTATTCAAATGGTATGCTTATATTTTCGAATTATGTCAATGCTAAAAAAATCTAAACTTGTGTAGTGTCTAGTACCAACTCTTCTTCCACTGCGCCATCATTCGGACATGAAAATGTACCAACTAAGTTGTATTATTGTGGATTGGAAGCTCCCCTACGTACATCATGGACTTGATCAAATCCAGGATGTAGGTTCCGCACTTGTCCAGGACCTAGGGTCAATCTGTAGTTTAAGACATTGTCATTTGTTGTTCTATTCAGTCCTTAGTAGTAGTACATAGTATTTATAAAAGAATGAGTTTGGCGAATGAATACATTTATACAGGGTCGTGCGTGTGGATTCTTCGAGTGGTATGACACTGAGATGTGCAGAAGATCAACCCAAATTATACCAGGACTACTAAAGTAATTGAATGAACAAGCAACCACTATTAATCAACTACAAGACATCATTAATCACCAAGAAGACATTATTAAACAACAAAAAGCTACTATTAATGAAAAAGAGGCAGCTAATAAGAATCTGAAGACCTGGGAGAAAATATATATTAGGGCACTGTTCTTATGTGTGATCTTTGTGGTGATATTGGCACTAAAATAAGCATGTTAGTTGTTTGTATATTAATATGTTCTTATTTGGGAAGTTGAGAGAGCATCCCTTTTTTGGCATTTGTAATGTACATATGAATATTGAATTCCTTTAAACTGATATCTCATTTATTCAGTGTTCTGATGTTGCTTCTGTAAATTGCTATGTTTCAATCAGTGTTCTGATGTTGTTTCTTTAAATATATTTGCATTATTGCTTGTAATTTATTGTTTCATATGGTTAACCACCTATTGGTTGAGTATTGTTGCTCAGGTGTTAGTTGAATTAATTTAGTTTTGTTGCTCAGGTGTTAGTTGAATTAATTTATTAAAATACAAATTTCCATTTGATAACAAATAGATATTGTAATATTACATTCAAATGCTTGTTAGGAGAAATGCCTCGGACTCGAAATCAATTGATAGGGAATCTTTTCCACTCTTTTAGTTGGGAGGAACACGAAGAGGATTACCTGTGGAAGCAGCTTAATCGTGCTACTATGGTCTATAACATATATGATCCTGCGGTGTGGAACAATTTCATGGGTATTTTAGCCGCTCGCTTGACCAATGTGTTTGAGAAACAGTTCACTGTGGCAAAAGTGAAGAGGAAGGTCCAAGTGTGCCGGGATCAATATGAATCGTTCTTAGACTTTCTTGGAATGCCAGACGTAGTATAAAATGAGAAACGCAATGTAGTTCATGTGAGGCCTGATTATTGGGAAGGTGTTCGCAAGGTTAGAATTATGATCATTAATTCAAAATTACTATGTACTATCTTAATGTGATAAACATAACAATTTAACTGTGGTGACGCATTTTCTATTTCTAAATGTAGGAGTCCATAGTAGAACGGTATTTCCGGACCAATGGATTTTTCACTACCCCATTGCGGTAAATGTGTTTGAAACTCATCGGGCGGCACCGATATATTTCTCTGGCGTTCCAGAATCTTCATTAGAAAATCCTATGGATTTAATGCATCTGACTGGCGATGAAGATTCTGATGAAGATGACGAATACTATTCTGAAGATGGTGTTAACGGAGAAGATGATCATGCTGACATGGACCAAGGGGGTAGAAATGGGGATGATGTTGACAATGAGAGTGAAGGAGAATCTGGGGTTGAGGATGAATGAACATGCTTGTTATTAATGTTATTATTGTGTGTTAAACTTTATATCTAGTAGGCTAGTGTATATGTTAATATGTTTTTATGTGGATGATGCGTAGTTAAGGCCTGTGAGCCAGTGTTATTATGTGTTAGTTAAGGCCAGGGAGCCATAGTTATTTTATGTCACTCTTAGACGTTTGTCATGTTAGGCCAAGGGGCCATATTTTGTAAGTATGGGTGGCACTTATTAAATCTAGTTAGGCTAAAGAGCCAATTTTGGATATTTGTGTCTGTTTATGATCATCCAGTAGTAGGCCAGTGAGCCTTTTTACTAACATGGACCTTACTATTTACTTGAAAAAACATATTGCATGGTACCGGTCATTTGCTTAATAAATATGTAGCTGTTCAAACTTCTTTTTTGCAGGGATTCTAAAAGGCTGATTCTGATGGATTGTGACTTGTTATGTCCGATTGGAAATGAAGTGATGTGCAAATCCAATACTTGGAAAAATGGTATGAGGGGAACAACTTGCAATGGGGTCCAATAAGGTAAAGAATCCCTTATCCTTTCACCTGCCACTTTTACTTTTCCAAGGCCAGATTTACCTCATTTAGATAATCTGCAATTGATTACATATTGATCGGTCATTCCAATTTTGGGTGCTCAATGCAAGTTGACATGGCCATCAATGCACACACTAACTGCCAGAACACATGGGTTGGCATAATATCACATTAAAAAACTAGTGCTTTTGTTATTATATATATATGTGAGTTGTTGGCCAAACAGTCGCACATTCACTTTATCATTTTGTTGATCTATTTGCAAAATGCCTCCTAAACAAGTTCTTTCCAAGAGTGCCATACCAAAAGGTGCCATGTCCCAATCCAAAGTGTTTTACAATGCCTATTGGACTCAGGCGATTGACAAGAAATTCATAGAGGCCTTGTTGGTACAAGTTTCCGAGGGCAATTTTCAGATAGGGAAGGCAAATTTAGTGGCTATTTCAATGTTATGACTACTATAAATGCAAAATTCCAGACCTCTTTTTCACTAGCATATTGTGTGCAGCGGATTAAGAAACTTCACAAACGCTATCAAGTGTTTAAATGGATCACCACACTCAGTGGTGTCTACCATGATCCAGCCACTCACATGGTGGTATGTTCTGATGTGCTTTGGGAACACATTTACAGGGTATGCAATTCATTATCTTGTCTAAATGCATTACATATTTCCTTATTTCTATAAGGTTTCTATTTTGCAAAGACATATGTGACTAACGGGTTATGGTGTATTTGTTAATGAAAATGCAGGAAGAGAAGCTTGGCATGGCCTACATGCTTGAAGGAGAAGGCTATTTTGATGCATTGTGAATCCTTTTCGATGAAGAAGCTGATGAATCTGAAAATAGCTACCATTCATTTGGAACAATCATTGTCATATCAAGTGATATCGAACACGAGGTAAATGGAGAGGTTGCTCAGGAAAATGAGTGGCTTGCAGAGTTTGAAAATTAGTTGGATAATACCGATAACTCATTTTGGAATGAGCTTGCATGGTACCAATCTGACTCAGCTTCTGAAGCATCTCTCCCGGACCCTAATCCACCTACTATGCTCTCGACTACTGCACATGTGTTGAACAAGATGAATCGATATCATGCCCATGCACCTTCAGCTTCTGCCGGCACAAGCCACGACATTCCGCCTACCTCAAGTGCCTCAAACTCCCCATTGAACAATCCCTAGACAATGTGTTATGGCTTCTTATGCACTACCAGCCTATGACTTTTATGTTTATGTTTTTCGGCATATATGTAATATGCTTCGACTTTCGCGGAGCATTTGTCTTTAAAATTTCTCTTTATGCGGACCAATTTTCCAAATGTGGTTCGCATTGTAATATGTTTTTAATGGAATTAGTGCTGAGAGTCAGAAAGAACATGCCAAAAGTAGCATAAACACCATATTGGCTAATTTCATAAGTTCCCAGCCAACTTCATCCTTGCAAACTCAATCTTTGCATCTTCTAGTAAGCTGAAGAATAATTCTAGATCTTCGGTGTTCTTAACCAGTAACTTGCATACCAACAGCTTCTCCGGCAAAGTCAATCCGACAATGGCACCCACAACACCATACACCTCTTTCCTAGCCAGTGAGATGTCATATTCATATCCAATTCTCTTTGCAATTTTATCCAACCTAGCATCAGTGTTTTTGCAAAAAGTGCCAACCATCAAATATACAGGATCCACAACATCTTTCATTTTCCTTTTCTTATCATTGCTCTTCTTAGATGTTGTGCTAGTATCCATCTGGCTCTCAGTATGATTCTCAGGTTGATAAACTGAATTAGTGTCGAATATTTCTTCAAATCCCTCAAACAACTGCTCAAAGTGTTCATTCATGTTGCAATCCTGTTGGGACTGGGCATTTTGCACATCATTTACAAATGTCCACAAAGTTTACGCTTCATGCCCATTCGCACGGTCCTTACCAAAAATTATAGCCCAATCATGATAAAAGGGCCATGATTTAAACCTCATAAGTCGGGCGTTAGAGTCAACCTATGAACATACAAAACCAAAAACAAGGGGGGACAATTAATAAACATTCACACAATTTATGAAACATTTCCTGTAATTTATGTATAGGAACACAAAATAAATTTACCTTTAGATACAAATTCCATGCCTCATCGTGTGCCTCAATCATCTTAGTAGTGTCATTCCATCCAATTCCACTACGTCCCAACATAGACACTAGGCTCCCGTAGTTTTTTTTCCAGATATGTATCTTTGAGTTGATGTGAGGTATACCACGTAGATCAGTACCAGGATTTTTTTTCATTTCTTGTTCCAAAACCTGCAAATATCCAATTTTGAATCCATTTTCTGACTTCCATCTATTGGCTACTATCTCCTTCAATGCTGCCACCAAAATTTCTTCTTCACGATGACTCCAACTTCTCCTGCCCTTATCATTTCTTTTCGGATTTGGACGAGTGAATATGCTGCCAGTAGTGGACATTGAACACTACCACAACTAGAAACATGATCAGATAAAATTCATACAATCAACCATAACTTGATGTGTTTATTACCAAGCACATAATACAATCAAACATACAACATAATGTAATCACGAATCCAGCAAACAGCTGAATGAAATATAAGCTGACATCTATTACCAAGCAATCATACAAAGACTCAATCACAAATCAATAATATATTCATACAACATTGAAATACAAATTAGTATTTCATCTAAATCCATAAAAAGCAGCATTAACATAAATCTTTACTACAAGTCTTGCAAAGTTATCAAACCAACAAGCACAAATTACACATTACAATCAAACACCACTCAGTCCTCTCCATTCATTAAACATGTCATGAGCTAAATTGTCCCGCCAATTAGTCCAAGCCTGTGATGGCTCCACAGAGTCAATAAAATCAGCTTCATCAATTTCCTCTTCGTTATCATCATCTTCATCGTCTGACTCATCCTCCATCGGGTCAACAAGTAGCTCAGAGCAAATATAGTTATGTAGAAAGGCACAAGCCATTATAATTATGTTTTGGATCTTAATTGGGTAAAAACTATGACTCCGCAAAATGGCGCACCGCTTTTTCAAAAGTCCAAATGTACGTTCAATCACATTACGGGCTTTAGAGTGGTTCATATTGAAGAACTCTTGATAATTTTGAGGCACTGAGGATCCCTCACCCCATTCATCTAAGTGGTATCTCACACTCTTGTATGGAGCTAAAAATCCTTCCCCATTTGTGTAACCATTGTCATACAAGTAATAGTGCCCTGTAAAATTACGACATTTGAAATTTTATGCTTACGACATTCCAAGATAATTGCTAATAGAAAATGGTATTTGTGTTTTCAACATATGGTAATGTCCTTACTATACGTTGGTACCTTGTGGTACTTTCAACCCATTTGGCCTAGTCACTGCATCACGCAAGACTCTACAATCTACGGTGGATCCTTCCCAACCAGTGAGGACATAAATAAACTTAATGTTTCGATCACAAACACCAATCACATTAACAGCTATATCGCCTTTCCTTGTTCTATACCTTCCTTTATCAGACTCTGACACGGTCACTTTTATATACGTTCCATCAAATGCATCTAAGCAACACTATAATAACCCAAACACTTGATTAGCGAAACATAACTTGTTACCAATTTAAATTTAACAATCTTTAGGTTTAACATCCTTATCTATTATTTACTATACAAAATCTCATAAAGTTACCTTGAACCATTTCCAAGAGGGAATGACACAATCATCAGCAATGGGTTCTGGTTTCGCAAGGAGTAAAGAATGCAGCCTCAATACAGTGTTCAGGACAGCATGAAAATGTGCACTAACCGTTTGTCTAGATCGTTTGAAATCAAACCTAACAATCCTGTTTTTCTTATGATGTGCTAATATGGAAAGAAACAGAGCAACTTTCTCATTTACGGAGACAAATCTAGAGTCAGTAAGGCCACCAACATGTTTTAATAAGCAACACAACCTACTAAACGCAACACGAGTGATTCTCAAATTATCTAGACAATCAACATCACTAAGTTCAATTAGGTCTTGCATGTGTTCAACTTGTTTAGGTATCCTATCAGCCATAACATATCTGATTACCCTACTTTCACGTCTACGTCTAGTGCGATTATTATTGCGAATCCTTGTCATAAGAATGTTTAAAACAAAAAAACTCTCAAGCATAATCTCTTCAACAATAAGAAATATTTGTGCCCTTCTTCTTCCAATTTCAGTCTTCGCAGCTGCAAATCGAATAAAGTAGGAGGTATCAATTATGTACTACAACAACTGAACAAGGTATATTGTACACTGCAAATTGGGAATAGAACCCTAAACTACGTACAATAAATCGGGCATTTAACAAAAAATAACATCGACGATAATCATATAACCAAGCAAGGTAAAAAAATTGGATTATGAAAAACCATACAATGTACATTGGTAAAACCTAATCCAACACCAGAAAAACCACAAAGAAAAATGGTAGAATGCGCACACAAATTAAATCTGGTGTAAATATGCTCGAATTCAAATAGCACACATGAAGATGAACCAAATATCGAAGGGCCATGAAAATCGTATGAATGTGCGAAGGGCTAACCTCAATTTTCTCTTCTCTTCTTTCTAGTCTGGGTGTCGAGCGAATAGGCGCGTAAAAAATGAACCAAAATTTTTGAAACAGTGAGTCAAAAAGTGGGTAAGGTGGGCAATTCAGTAATTTCCTAATTGATATTGCTATCCTAAATTGGGTTGGATAGTACATCTGGGGGGAGGGCGGATGGCATATCCGGCCAATGGGCATAATAATAGACGGGCCCTTTTAATTTCCTGGGCCATGTGAGTTTGAACTAAACTATATAATGTGTTTGATGGGTAATAAAAGTGGCCCATATCTACCATATAAAGGCCAACCAAACGGGCTGTAAGTGTATGTTGATAATTGATAAAAAAAAAACGTTGATAATTTATACTGGCACTAATTTAAAACAAATTAAGAATATCTAATTTACATGAAGTCCACATGGATTCCTTATATTTCAGTTTGTCCAGACTTTCAAAAAACAATTCCATTGGTTTGCAGGTTGGTGTTGGTAATTGGTATATTAGAAGTAGGAAATAATTTCTTCAGCAACCTACTAAGATAAGCAAAGTAATGAAATTAATTAACTTGGTCTTAAGCAGCCATTCTTTGAATGTGGACCTACAATGCTTATAAATTCTCCTCATTCCTTAGTCAACGTGTGAAATAACATTTTATACGCATAAATATCTATCCAAGATCAATAGTTTGTCAGACTGAGAATTTGAGATACATACAAATAAATTATGGACAGTTAAAATAATTAGTTTATCTTTTCATAACAAACGTGCCAATAAGCAATTGCCTCGGTATTAGGCCCAGGATTATTTATAGAGGATCCCATTTGTATGTACAGATGTGGTATATATGAGTTTTTTTTTTTGACATTGATGTGGTATATATGCTTGTTATGCACAATTACTCTAATTGTTTTTTTTTAATTGTTGTCACATATGAATATGGTATATATATAAGAATTGGATCAAATGAGACCACATTCTTGGGGTGGGACATTGTGGACTAATCTTAGTCTTTGATTGAAATTATTTTATGGTTGTGATATTTCCAGGTTTTAGGCAATTTTCCATTTATTTTAATTCATTAAGAGTAAATTGGTACTTTTATCATCCAGCAGTTGTTTTGTATGGGTTGACTTTTTGAAACTATTTTTATGAGATGAGATTGTAACTCCCTTATTTAATGACGTTATTTTAGGGGACAACTTTTTTTTAATTCTTTCCTTTTTTCGGGAATCCAACAAAGTTATAGTTCTTTTGCTGCTTAGATAACTATTCAATAATGCATAATTAGTTAATTTTCGTTGTATAGTTGTTTTATAGTTTATGACACTTTGCATGAATGTGTACTGCATATTTAGTTTTTTAGACTGCATAGATATCTTATAGATCATGCATAGTTAGTTGATTTTTGATGCATAGTTTATGACACTATGACATAGCTGGGTAAAATGTAATGTATATTTAGTTTTTATACACTGCATAGATAGCTTCTAGATGATGTATATGTAAGTCCAAGCGGTTACGATAATCTAGAGGGGGGGTGAATAGATTATCTCCATCTTTTCGATTTTACCCTCTTTATCAAACAGAATGCTCAAAGACAATAATAAAGGTGCGGAATGTAAACAACACACGTCGATTTAAAGAGGTTCAACCCACCTAGGGCCTAATCCTCTACCACCCCAAGATATCCTCAGGGATGGATTTCAAAAAGAAAAAGATTTTATTAATTACCAAAATTAATACAACACCAACTTACAACAACACCTCAAGAGCACCACACTCTTCTTCAACACCACCTTTGAGATTACCACAATCTCTCTTGAAGATTACCACAATCTCCAACGGCACCTTGTGAAGATTACCACAATCTTCAACCTTGAAGATTACCAAATTCTTCAACACCTCAACAAGAAGATTACCACAATCTTCTCACACCTAACACCTAGATCACCCAAGTGTGTTCTTACCACAAGAACACTCACAAGGATATCTTGTGTTGAATGATAACCCAAAAATTCAAGATTACAACTCGATAATGAATTATACAATTGAGTGCAAGTGTACTCAAGAATAGCCTAGACCTCAAGGATGTGAAAGTGATAAGTTAGGCAAATTACAACAAGAATAATGACAATATAAGACCAAGTGTTTGCTTGAGTATATCTTGTTGTGTTGTGTTGTTCTCTCTTATTGTTGTGCTTCAAATCTTCCTCTATTTATAGGAGATGATTGATACTTGATAGGCTCCTCTTGGAATCTGATATCTACAAAAAAATTGCAATTAAAATCAAGATTATAGCTGTTAGAAATCAATCCCACAATTTAGGGAAAAGTTGTCTGCTGCATAACGGTTACAATATTGCTGTCAAACTTGAGGGCGACCGGTCGCGCACTAATAAGATTTGAAAAGAACGCAGCAAATATTCAACAGGTGACCGGTCTAAGAGGGGGTCGACGGTCGCCTCTAGGTGCGACCGTCGCCCACCATGGTGACCGGTCACCCCGACCAATTTTAGGAGCCTGGGAGTTCTGCTTTTAGTGAAATGCGTTCCCGTGTACGGTCGCCTCTTTGGTCGACCTGGCCGACCTCCTAAATGAAATGTTGTCCGATTTTTGTCGAAAATAAACCTCAAGAAATACTCCGAAAAATTCGTAAAAATATTTTAAACCGATCGGGAGTATTTAGGACAATATTAGAAATATAGTTTTAATAAAAACCCATTGACATAAAATCAATAAAATTGTTGTCCAATATTATCGGAAATAAACTTGAGGAAATACTCCGAAAAATATTAAAACCATTTTAAATCATTTAGGAGTATTTGGACAACCTTTAAAACCATTGTTTTGGTATAAAAACAAAATCATCAAAATCATGATAAAACCATTTATCAAACAATCTCCCCCTTTTTGATGATTACAAACCAAAACAATTTTAACGAGGTCGATTTTGAAAACAAAACAATTTTACCGGTTAAAAAGAACTATCCGTTGTGAGCAACAACATTCCACGCAATATAATCACAAGAATGGGAGTAAAGATATGCAAACACATATAGCGAAAGCTCCCCCTATCAATATGCACAACAAGAGTAATGTAAAAGCAATCAACCACAAGCTTAAAAGCTTAGCTTTTACATATTGATCTTAAGTACAAGAGGTTATAAGCTCCCCCTGTCAACAAAACATCATAAGACAAGTATATAAGTCCATCATACAACAATTGGACTAAGTATAATGCACAACTTATGGCTTTAGGAAGCCATAGCTTATAGCTTCTTTTGTTTAGCTTAACTTAGCTTCTATGAGCTAATAAGCTTATAACCTGTTTCTCCCTCTTTGGAATCATCAAAAAGAATGTTAGCACGATAAACGCATCATATATTCATATCAAGGTGTGCAACTAAACTGACGTATCGAGCGATTTGAACATTGAAGCTTATAAACCAAATAGGAGGGAAAAGTCGATCATACGACTTGTAGAAGCTTATGAAAACTTATTTGATTTGCAAACATGATCTCTATAAATATATAAGACTTTTGAAATCGAGAGAATCATGTAGGTGATGAATTTTTCATTGAAACGTTTTATCGAACACTTGGCGGGCGTCAAAAATTGAAAAAGATATATGTAGCCCCTGTAAATAAAATCAAGCCAAGTTTGTCATCACCAAATGCAATTTAATAAATATCATTCATCAACAATCAATAAGCTCATCACAAACATATATAATTTGCATCAAGAAATAGACATTTAAACCAAGTTCTCAAGGGTTCAACCCAATTGAGCTAAAAAGAGTGAAATTCTTACCATTCGATCGGTAAATACGAGCAATGATGATGATAATCGAGCTAGATGATAAAGGTCTTTTTATGCATGTTTTATGTGTATATTTAAGTATGATTTGAGTTATTTTATTGTTAGTTTCATAAATTTTTGATTGTACATAGTTCACATTACTCCGAGGTGCTTTTATTGGTGTAGATTGATGATTTGGAGCTGTTTTTGGTGAATTTTGGGCCATGGTTTCATGTCAAAACATACCTGGGGGTTTCTGGATGCAAAAACACTCAAAATCCCAAGCTAAACGCGTCATTTCGGGGCCTTTTCAGTCAAACACGGGCAGGGTGTGTTTTTAAGCACGGCCGTGCTTTTTAGAAGTCAAAAACGAGCAAATTTTTCGACCCCGACGTACCAAACATGGCCAGGCCGTGCTTTTCAAGCACGGCCGTGTTCGGGAAAATCCGAAAACGCGGCCTGCCCGTGCTTTTAAAGCACGGGCGTGTTTTTCGTCCAGACTTGGTTTTTCTTTGGCGGAAATTATGGAGACTTTCCCTTCTTGCTTTTTGACAACCTTTGAGCAACTTTTACACCTCATTTTGATGCAACAAACTCTATTATTCCCTCAATTGTCATGTGGACACAATGATTCAACCAACTCAACCATGAATGTGCACACAATGATTCAACCAACAACCATGGAAGTGGAGCATTTGTTAGCATTATTGATGTGTTCTTTCACAAAGATGGTGCCTATAAAAGCCAAGAGTTTGAGTTGGGAAAGAGATAATTCATGTAGTATTCATTGATAGAGAGATTCATTGTATATTCATTGTATATTCTAAGTTTCAAAGCAAAATACATTGAGAGGATAAAAGAGAGGTAGAGTTGGAAGTTGAAGAGCAATAGAGGAGAAGGCTTAGAGCTCAACATCATTGCAATCAACCAAGGAGGAAGTCTTGTATTGGTCTTGAATAAGAGCTAAGTACACCATGTTCATTTTATTCATATCTTCTTGTGTAGTATACTCTTTTGTCAAAGCCATGTGTAGCTAAATTTCTAGTGTTTGAATGTAATGAACTCTAGAATGAATTTGTGATTAAGGCTTGTATGTTTTTAATAAAATCTTCATGTTTTGTGTGATTCACTTATATTATGCTTTATTCATTGAAATTGGTATATGCGCAATATTGATTTGAAGTTTATTTTTCATCCGGGAAATCGAGAGATTCATGGTGAAAAAGAACCTATATAAGTGAAAAGAGTTGCATGCAATCCTAGATATAGGACGACATAAATCTTCCGGATTAGGGTCAAACCTAATATGGGAATTCACAAATCGTTATAATCTTTGTCTTGGGGGTTTTAACTAGAAAGAGATTTCGCTAATCAACTTGAGATTAGAAGTTATTCGCTCGATTGAGGGTTTAACTTAAATCGGGAATTTCTACGGTCCATGAAACATGGGATTTTACTAAAAGAGGTTGGTTTTTGCTTAAGGGATTATGGTTGTATTTTTATCTTGTTAAATCACAAAAACAGTCTAGAGGGATTTACATTCAAACACATTTCTAGCTCTTGATTTCTTAATTCTACAATCTATTTTTATTTGATCTTTTGTAAGTTGCAATTATTTTAAAATTCTCTATTTTTCATTTTCATTGAACAAACAAAACTCTGAAAATTGCTAGATTAAATAACAAAAAGACGGTAATTATTAGTACTTATAATCCTCGTGAGAATGACACTCGGTACTCAATAATCTATACTACAAAACGATAGGTGCACTTGCCTAAGGTTTTCTAGAGTAGCTTTTGAGCCATCACTAGACAATCCCCAAAATATATAATTTATGCAACAAAATACATTTGAAGTGAATTGTGTGTGAAAATGACAAAGGGGACGAAAATAGAGAGGAAAAACCTTAAACTGCCAAAATACAAGAACAGAGACGGTTTTAACCAATTTTGAGTTGTGGGCGACTGGTCATGGCATAGGGAGACCGGTCGAGCTAGTGGGCGACCGGTCGGCCCCTGCCCTGGCAGCCCACTGGTTCTGTTCTGTTTTGAAATTCCGAATTTGATCCAAAAACCGATTTTTCGCCCCTAAGTTTTGAAAACGTGCAAAATGCAAACGTAGACCTCATTCAATATACATTATGTCATAATCAAGCTCGAAATGAGGTAAAATACTCGGCGGTGGGCGATTAAAAAGTCCGCGAGTTATCCTTGAGACGGAATTAAACTCATCTCAAGTTTTTGTTAAAAACTCAATTCCTTTTAAAAAAATATCGAATCTCAATATGTTTAGTTCGATTATGACGAACTATATTTTGAATACGAAAAAAAAAACCGTATAATAAATACCGGACTTGATATCCCGAAACTAAGAACGTTTTAAAGCTATGGATATACAAGTTATAAGAAGAAGTGCCTTTCAAATATTTGAAAATTTCTTTTAACTAAGACTTTAATGGATTCGTTGGAATAGTTTTGAAGTCGAGCATATAGACATAAGGCATATGGAATGTCGATTCTATAGGAATATTACAAGAAAAACATACCTCGAATTTGTTTGTCGGCCGATATGCCTTTCTCAACCTTTGTCAATCTTTAGCCATAGAGGTTGAGATGGTTCTTCTTTCTTCAATGCTTAACTCCTTCAAGAGTTCTTTTTGAAATATAACCATCTTCTTGGCATTGAATAATTTGTAGTCCAAGCAAGAAATTGAGCTCCCCCATCATGCTCATCTCAAGCTCACCTAGTATCAACTTAGAAAAACATATCTTGCACAAATATTCATTAGTAGCACCAAAAATATTCTCATAAAAATGCACAAGTAAACAATCTTGCCCTTTTTCAAAAACAAAGAGAGTAGTATCAACTTTCCCTCTTGTAAAATCATTTAGCAAAAATAGCTAAATCTATCATACATTACATGGAGTACTTGTTTTAACCATACAAGGTCTTTTATAAAAATCATTTGGCCTAAAAAAATTTTAAACGCGGAGGTTGTTTTACACAGATTTCTTCTTGAATAAAACCATTGAGAAAATTGGATTTATCATCCATTCGGTAAAGCTTGAAATTTTCTTAAAACAAGAATTGGCAAGTAAAATGTAAATAGCTACTAAATGTGCTATGAGTGCAAATGTTACATCAAAATTAATTACCTTCTTCTTGAAGATACCTTCGAGCTACTAACCTCGCCTTAGTTTGACCAATGTTGCCTTGGTCATCGAGTTTGTTCCGGAATACCCTTTTTGTCTTCTTCATCACTATCATCATAGGACATCCAATTGATCTAGAACATTTACATCCAAATATTTTGAGGTAACTAATATTTGGAGTACTTCATTTCTCATCTACACAACTTAACAAACTCATTACCGGCATCGCTTATATAAGCAAGAAAGAATAGCCCAAGTGTAAAAACATGCATCAATCATTAATCACAAAAATATCTTGCATAAGAGCATAGTGGAGATAGACACTATATATATAGACCATGAAGCAAGAAATACATACTTATGCATTTAGAAAATCATCAAGAGTCTAATAAATCATGCAAGTTCAAATAAGCTTAAGAAAGCTACAAAAAGGTCTCTTTTGAAATTTGAAAATCCGATAGCATATAGTGGAGACCTCATTAAAAAGAAGTATTTGAACAAAGCAAATATGTGCAATCAAATATCGAATAGTGCTTCTAAAAATCTAAAAATCCTCTTAATGGCACTTGTATGAAATACTATGAAAAACAAGCACATAGGCACATGGCAAAACATATATCGAGTCTATAAGAGTAAAACGTACCTCGATAATTTATGCCTTTCTTGACAAATAATGACGTAAATGGCCATTTGTGAAAATATGTAAATCCTACACAATTCTTAAAACAAATCTAGCACAAATCATAATAATAAAAGTGTAGGCTAAGAGATATCACAAGTAAGCTCATGCCATAAAAATCCATAAGAGATAATAAAATACTTTAGTCTACAAAAGTGCACAAGAGTTTTAAAAAACATCATATAAGGTCTTCTTTTTCAAAAATAATTTTTAAAAGCACAAATATATATTGAAGACCTTAATTAAAAAATAAATACTTGAAAACTCATTTTGCAATTAAGACACAAATAAAGGTATGCATAAAAACAAAATAAAATACATATTTAAATAGGGAGATACGGGTTACCAATTACGCTATTTCCATGGGTTGTGCCGTTCCCATTGTTGATGGTATCTTCCCTTTTGAAAGTCATTTTGTTGATGATAACTCTTCATATTGCTCCATTTCCAAGGATTATGTCCTCCCCATTGTTGATAATGTCTCTCTCTTGGAAAATCATCTTGTTGATGATGTCTTTGCCATTTCCAAGAATTGTGTTCTTCCCATTTTTGATTATATCCTCTTCTTGGAAATTTACTTTGTTGAAAATGTTTTCTCCTTCTTTGATCAAATGAGATGTTCATTTGATGTCTCCTTGGCGGCATGAATTTTCTTCGATTATTAATCCGCCGGTACCTAAAATGACATTGTTTTGTGGTACCCTCAAGTGCTCAGGTCCTTTGGGATTAGTCTTGAGACTTTTAGGTCTCCAACAATAATTAGAGCTATTTCTAGCCCGACAAGTATTTACTGTATGACCCTTCTTACCGCAATAAAAGCAAGTAACATCACTAATATGCATAGGAACTTGATTCCTTTTCATATGATTTATACCATTAGGCTCATGATCAAGTTTACTCTTCAAATTATCACAATCATAAACATTCACAACATTGGGCAATTTATTGGTACTCAAGTTGGATTTTGATAAATCATTTTTCATGCAATTAATATCCTCAACAAGAGTACTATTTTGTTTTTCAAGGTTTCTAACCTTGTCAAGTGGTGGTGTGAGCACATGACAGTGATTCATAGGAAGTAAATAAACTATCCTTTTCATTTTTCAAAACATTGAATTCCTTTTTCAATTTTTTGTACTTAACAAGTAAATTTTGGAATTCATTTTGAAAATCATCAAAATCATTTTGCAAATCACTATAATCATTTTGAATAACAATATCATAGGAAGTAGAGGGTTTAAGACATACCTCGTTTTCTTCTTTGATGCCCATAAAACATTGTTCGACTACTTCATAGTTGGAAGTTGTAAAATGCTTGTTCCTTAGATTTGAACTTGTATCCCTTTGAGAAGTAGATGCTTTTGTTTGACTCCTTTCATTTGCAAATACTCCATAGATGGCTTCTAATTTTTGCCATATTTCATGTGCCGATCGAATTCCTACAATATGTTCATATTCCAAATTAGTAAGTGAACAATATAAAATATTGAGAGCTTTACCGTTTAAGGAGATAATTTTCTTCTCTTCATCATTTAGCTCTTTGAGGACTTTGGAGGTGTGTGGTGTGTCTTTCATCGGAATGGATTCTCCATTTATGACAATGTTCCAAATATCGAACCCGCAACCTTGTAAATAGCATTCCATTCTTTCTTTCCAAAATATAAATTTTTTGGAATCAAATAGAGGTGGCTTGGTGGTGGAGGTGCCGGTAAGATGAGCTTCATTTGTAGCCGACGATCGTTCCTCTTCACTCGCGATGTGAAACGCGCTTGCCAAAGAGTTTGGCTCTGATACCACTTGTAAGTCCAAGCGGCTACGATAATCTAGAGGGGGTGAATAGATTATCTCCATCTTTTCGATTTTACCCTCTTTTTCAAACTGAATGCTCAAAGACAATAATAAAGGTGCGGAATGTAAACAACACACGTCGATTTAAAGAGGTTCAACCCACCTAGAGCCTAATCCTCTACCACCCCAGTATATCCGGGATGGATTTCAAAAAGAAAAAAGATTTTATTAATTACCAAAATTAATACAACACCAACTTACAACAACACCTTGAAGAGCACCACACTCTTCTTCAACACCACCTTTGAGATTACCACAATCTCTCTTGAAGATTACCACAATCTCCAACGGCACCTTGTGAAGATTACCACAATCTTCAACCTTGAAGAATACCAAATTCTTCAACACCTCAATAAGAAGATTACCACAATCTTCTCACACCTAACACCTAGATCACCCAAGTGTGTTCTTACCACAAGAACACTCACAAGGATATCTTGTGTTGAATGATAACCCAAAAATTCAAGATTACAACTCGATAATGAATTATACAATTGAGTGCAAGTGTAATCAAGAATAGCCTAGACCTCAAGGATGTGAAAGTGATAAGCTAGGCAAATTACAACAAGAATAATGACAATATAAGACCAAGTGTTTGCTTGAGTATATCTTGTTGTGTTGTGTTGTTCTCTCTTATTCTGTGTGCTTCAAATCTTCCTCTATTTATAGAAGATGATTGATACTTGATAGGCTCCTCTTGGAATCTGATATCTACAAAAAAATTGCAATAAAAATCAAGATTATAGCTGTTAGAAATCAATCCCACAATTTAGGGAAAAGTTGTCTCTGCTGCAAACAACGGTTAGAATTTTTTGTCAAAAACTTGAGGAGCGACCGGTCATGTGATAAATAAGATTTGAAAAGAACGCAACAAAAATTCAACAGGGTGACCGGTCGCCCACCATGGTGACCGGTCACCCTGACCAATTTTAGGAGCCTGGGAGTTCTGTTTCGTGAAATGTGTTCCCAGGTACCGGTCGTCGGTCGACCTCCTAAATGAAATGTTGTCCGATTTTTGTCGATAATAAACCTCAAGAAATACTCCGAAAAATTCGTAAATACATTTTAAACCGATCGGGAGTATTTAGGACAACATTAGAAATATAGTTTTAATAAAAACCCATTGACATAAAATCAATAAAATTGTTGTCCAATATTATCGGAAATAAACTTGAGGAAATACTCTGGAAAATATTAAAATAATTTTAAATCATTTAGGAGTATTTGGACAACCTTTAAAACCATTGTTTTGGTATAAAAACAAATCATCAAAATCATGATAAAACCATTTATCAAACAGTATAGTTAGTTGATCTTTGTTGCATAGGTTATGACACATTGCATAGCTGGGTTTAATGTATTGCATATTAGTTTTTTTACACTGCATAAATAGTTTTTGGATAATGCATAGTTAGTTGATTTTTGTTGCATAGTTTCAAGTGTGTAACATCCTATAGATACATGCATCGTTTTACAAGTATCTATGCATCGTCTTCTTCGTGAAAATCACAATTTTCTAAGAGTTTGTTGTTAATGGCTAGTTTCAAGTTCTCCACCGATGTCTACACTATTGATATTCATGAATGATGTTTTTCTGCCATTGATGACTGATCATCATCATGATTTGAACTCATTACATTGATTTTGGCTGTTTCTTGTAATATTGAATCGTTTTTTTTTTCTGGTTTTTGACTGCAAGTTTGAAGAATTCAATAATGGTGGTGCGTATAGATGGCAAAGGATTCCTGTTCTTTTGGAAGGAGGATCGTGTCAATGAGTGTCTCTCTCTCTCTCTCTCTCTCTCTCTCTATATATATATATATATATATATATATATAACTGATTCCTTAATGTACGGTCCCCACATGTTTTTGGTTGACCAATTTACTCTTATTGGGATTTAATTAATTAGTTAATCCATTATTATCCTATATTAATCCTAGCATTTGATGTATACGGGGGGATAGTTGAGATCAGTCCACACTGTCTCACTGCAGAATGTGGTCTCACTGGATTCTCTCATATATATATATATATATATATATATATAGTATTTGATTCAAATGTGACACTCATCCCTCGGTGAGACTAGGGGTGGCAATGCTTGACACGACACGAAACCCAAACACGAACCCGACCCGAAGTTACTGAGAGAAACCTGAACCCGAACACGAGAAACCCGAAACCGACTAACACGAACATCACCCGATGTTACCAATCTGTCTAAAACATAGTAATTTTAAATTTTCATTAACTTCCGATGTATTTTAAGCATAACCCGAAATCAAACGGAAGCCAAATACGAACCCGACCCGACAACCCGAATTGCCACCCCTAGGTGAGACAGTGTGGACTCACCATATCCATTAATTATTGAAAATGAATGGATGTGATTAAATCATTTTTTTTTGTTTTCCATTATTTTCGCGATTTTTAGGGTAAAATTGTAATTTTGTAATTCAAATCAATTATCCCAGCGGTTTTTCTGGTACGTTTGACTTTTTGAAACCATGTTTATAGGGTGAAATTGTAACTGCGAGATTTAATGGCGTTATTTAAGGAAGCAATTTTCTTTCCATTTTTTTTTATTTTACAGTGTAGTTAGGGTTCTTATGCTACTTAATTAGCTATTAAATAATGCATATTTAGTTGTTTTTGTTGCACTATTTTACGACAATAAGACATAGTTGAGTATAATGTACTGCATATTTTTTAATTCCACACTGCATAAATAGTTATATATAATGCATAGTTAGTTATGAAAATGAGATGTTACATAATGTACTGCATATTTAGTTATTCAACACTACTGCATATATAGTTTCTATATAATGCATAATTAGTTCATTTTGTTGCATAGTTTATAACGTTTTGCATAGTTGGGTATATGCACTGATTTTTAGTTTTACACAATGTATAAATACCTTCTGGATAATGTATAGTTAGTTGATATTTGCTGCATGGTTTTCAAATATGCAATATCTTATAGTAATTTATGCAGTGTTTCTTCATGGTTGATGGTTGATGCATGGTTTCAAATATGCAATATCTTATAGTTGATATTTGTTGCATGCTTAAATATAAACAAGTCGAGTTCTTCATGGTTGTTTCTTCATTTAGAACAGTAATCATCATCTTCTTTACAGTTTTTTTTTTCTATGTAAAATATGAAGAAATCGTTAATGGCGTGTAGGAAGATAAATTTTTGTATTCCATTAAAGGAGAAACTGAGCGAGAGAGAGAGAGAGAGAGAGAGATGGACACATGAGTTTGAGTTTTGTATGAGAGAGAAAGAGATTTGATTATAATCTCCTTCCCTTTATGTAACTACTTTGTTATGTTATTTTGCCCTATTACCCTTATGTTGATTAAAGTAATGTTACATAATTATTATCCATTAAATCACACATATTGATTAATAGTGGGAAACAGTTGAGATTATTCCATTGTGTCTCACCTAGAGCCATGGTCTCACATGATTTCTCATATATATATATATATATATATATACTAGAATAATACAGGTATGACATGAGATTTGTCCAAAGATAAAATTTTAGTCTCACAAACTTGTCGAATTCTTTTTTCTTTCTTGCTTGTTTTCTAGATTTTATTTTACATGTATAACATAGTGGAGATATAATCATTCATTTTTGGATTATTTATTATCTATTAAATTTGTCCAGCATCCAGTTTTCCAAACTAATTGTGATCAAATCATTTATTTTTTGGATAACAAATTTAAAAGATAGAGTAGATAGAATCTTTAATTTTTGGATTATTTGTAATCATTTAAATTTTTAGATGTGGTTGCCATATATATTAAATGTGAAACCGCCATGTGGAATTGGAATGATGAAAAGTTGACAAATGTCCAAAGATTAATGAGGTGATGACATGTGTCAACTTTATTTTTTTCTTTTAGTATATACGGTTTGGATCCAATGAGACCATGGCCAGTGCATGCGGTGAGACCAATATGGACTGATCTCAACTATCCTCGCCTATTAATCAAGGGTTATTATAAAATGGGAAACATTACATTAACTAATTAATTTAATCGACAAAAGGATATAAATGTAAAACCATAATAAAATGTAACCAACTCTCCATAATAAAACGGTAACAAAAAGGAAAAGAAGCAACATACAATCAACCACCTCTCATACATATCTTAATCCCAAAATAACATCATCAATCCAACAATCAAATCTCTCTTTCTCTCTCTCATAGTTCCACCAATAACACAAACATAATAAATTTCTCTTTCTACACGCCATTAACAAGTTATGTAGATTTTACAGAGAACAAAATTATGAAGAAGATGATTTTTGTTCAAAGCGGAGAAATATTAATATTTTCACAAGAAACTCCAATGGATAACATAAAAGAAGTTGACAACAACTCGAAATTGGTATATTCAACCCAAATTTTATATACTGTAATCTGTAAATTTTTGCGTTGGAAATGATGCATAAATACTTTGGGAACACTACATAAGTAACTATAAGATGTTTTCCTCAAAAAAAAAAAGTAACTATAAGATGTTAAATAGTTGATAACCATGCAACAAACATCAACTATATAACTGTACATTATCTAGAAGCTATTTATGTAGTGTAAAAAACTAAATATGCCATACATATACCCAACTATGAAATGTGTCATAAACAATGCAATAACTACACATTATCTAGTAACTATCTATGCAGTGTGCAAAAACTAATGATGTCGTACATTCTACCCAAGTATGTTATAGTGTCATAAGCACTACTACAACAAAAATAACTAAATATACATTATCTAATATGTATCTAAGCAACAAAACAACTCTATGTAAGTCCAAGTGGCTACGATAATCTAGAGGGGGGGTGAATAGATTATGCTCATTTTCGCGATTATGCCCTCTATTTCGAATGTAATAAGCCAAAACAAGAATGAAAGTGCGGAAAGTAAACAACACACGTTGATTTATAGAGCTTCACCCCACCTACGGACTACGTGCTCTACCACCCCAGTATATCCGGGATGGGTTTCGAAAAAGAAAAAGAATTTTATTAATTACCACAATTAATACAACATCACCTTACAATACCTCTTTGGAGATTACCACATCTCCCTTGAAGATTACCACAATCTTCAACGGCACCTTGTTAAAATTACCACAATCTTCAACCTTGAAGAACACCAAATTCTTCAACACCTTAAAGAGCACCAAACTCTTCAATAAGAAGATTACCACAATCTTCTTTCACCTAACACCTAGATCACCCAAGTGTGTTCTTACCACAAGAACACTCACAAGGATATCTTTTGTTGACTGATGAACCCAAAAATTCAAGATTACAACTCGATAATGAATAATATAATTTTGAGTGCAAGTGCAATCAAGAATGAAAAGCCTAGACCTCAAGATGTGAAAGTGTAAGATCTTAGGCTATCACAACAAAAATATTGAATTTGAAGAACAAAAGTGTTTGCTTGAATGTATCTTGGTGTGTTGTATTGTTCTCTCTTGTTGTGTTGCTCCAATTCTTCATCTATTTTTAGAGGATATCTTGAATTTGATAGGCTCCTCCTAGAGGATTGAAATCTGTAAAAAATTGCAAGACAAATGAAGAATATAGTTGTTAGAGATCAACACCATAAATTGAGGAAAAGTTGTCTGCTGCACAATGGTTAGAATTTGCTGTCAAAAGGATAGAGCGACCGGTCGCGCTCTAATACAAAAATTTGGAAAACACAGCAAACTAACACATGGGGACCGGTCCTGGGGGGGTTGGACCGGTCACCATAGGGTTGGACCGGTCACCCCCAATGTGGACCGTCGCCGCCTTGTTTTGTGAGAGAACAGTTAGTTCTTTTCTCAAGGTACCGTTCGCCTTTTCATTGATCGGGTCGACCTCCAGGGGATTTTTCAAACGCCTCGCTTTCGCTTTCAAAACTCAACTTTCAAATACGGGTTGCCCTATGCTGGCGCGTAGGTTGAACACGAGACAAAAGTGTTGTCCAATTTTTGTCGAAAATAAACTTCAAGAAATACTCCGAAAAATTAGTAAAAATATTTTAAATCGATCGGAAGTATTTGGACAACATTTAGAAATATTTGTTTTGGTGTAAAAACACATTAATACAAAATCATTAAAAGTGTTATCCAATTTTTATCGAATAACAAATTCTAAGAAATACTCCGAAAAAGGGATAATTTCACTTTTGGTACCCAAACTTTACCACCTTTTTGTTTTTAGTACCCATTGTTTCGACTTAATCAATTTTGGTACCTCATGATTCCTCTTTTAATCAGTTTCACTACAAACCGTTAGTTGACCGTTAAAACTTAACAGTTGAACTGTTACAACAGGTTAGAGTGGGTAAAAATAATGGATAAACTTTTTTCTTTATCTTTCTTTATGTGCCCCATTTCTAAGCTTTCATTTTTCTTAAAAATAAAAACTTTAAATTTGAAATAATTTTTTTATATTTTTATTATTTTAATCAAAAATGTTAAAATCAAATTATTTGCCTTCTTTTACATTTATTATTTTTTAACAAAGTGAAAATTCAACTTTAATTATTTGAAAGAATAATATATATTATATTTTTCATTTTTTAACACTTAATTATTAAATTTAACTAATGTAATTAGGTGATAAGTCAAATTATAATCAATAACTTTGATTACTATGATTATACTTTATAATTTAAAATTTTATTAATTGATAAATTAGTAACAGTTTTGGATTTTCAATGTCTAGTTACTTTTAAATAATAATAAAAAACCCAATAAATTACATTAAATTCAACTAGAAAAAAAACACACACACACACCAGCCCAATATGGTCGGTTTCAGCAAGTCAAAGTGAAAAGAAGGAAAATTCCAACAAATCAAGGATAAGAACAAATAATTTTTCAAATTCATCTTTGAAATCAAAAAGAAAAATTTCCGATCACAAATTTGAACTGAAATCTAATTTTTTTTCTACATATCTTGAAATTAATCATTGGGCAATGTACATTAACTATTGTGCAATCCGAATATGTATGGAATTGAACTAATACACTATAAATTGATGCAAAATCTGGATATATCTCCTTATTTCATATTGAAAATTTAAAATGCAATCTCATTTTTTCATACCGATTTTGGAGTTCATCATTGTCCAATACGAAATAAAGCTTGGGTACCTCATATCCGTATGGAATTGAACTAAAACAACCTGAAGTGATGGAAAAAAAATTAGAAAACAATTGAATGAATTAGGGTTTGAATGAGTATTTGGGGAAGAACTTGAAGAATTTGGGGGGAAATGGTTTGGTTGACCTACTAATTAGGATTCATCCCCTTTTTACCTACTGCAACAGGTAAATTATTTGTTTTTAACGGCAGACTAACGGTTGGTAGTGAGATTGATCAAAACAGAAAACGTTAGGTACCAAAATTGATTAAGTTGAAACAATGGGTACTAAAAACAAAAAGATTGTAAAGTTTGGGTACCAAAAGTAAAATTATCCCCTCTGGAAAATTAGTAAAACTATTTTAAATCATTTAGGAGTATTTGGACAACATTTAGAAATATTGTTTTGGTGTAAAAATAAAATCATCAAAATCATGATAAAACCATTTATCTAACAAACTCCCCCTTTTTGATGATTACAAACCAGAACAAGGGATAATTACAAAAAGTACCCCTGAGGTTTGACCTAATTACAAAAAAACCCAACTAACTTTAAAACTTACAGAAAGTACCCCTGAGGTTTGATTTAGTGTTAAAATTAAGGGTAATAATGCTGCAATGATTTTACAAATATGAAGGGGGATTTTGAAATATATTTCAAACCTCGGTACTTTTTGTAAGTTTTTTAGTTAGCTGGGTTTTTTTGTAATTAGGTCAAACCTCAGGGGTACTTTTTGTAATTATCCCACCAAAACAATTTAAAGAGGTCGATTTTGAAAACAAAATAATTTTACCGGTTAAAAATAAACTTTCCGTTGAGAGCGACAACATTCCACGCATAATAATCACAAGGATGTGAGTAGAGATTTTCAAAAACATTTTGCAAAAGCTCTCCCTATCAATATGCACAACAAGAGTAATAGAGAGGCAATTAATCAAAAAGCAAAAAGCTCAGCTTTTACATATTGAGCTTAAGTAAAAAGATCTTATAGACTCTCCCTGTCAACAAAACATCATTAGACATGTAAATAAGTCCATAATACATCCAATGGACTAAGTGTTCTTTACAACTTTTAGCTTTAAAGAGCATAGGTTATAGTTTTTTTTGCGAGCTTATTTTAGCTTCTTTGAGCTAAAGAGCTTATATCCTGTTTCTCCCCATTTGGAATCATCAAAAATAATGTTAGCATCATATATCCATATCAAAGTGCGCAATTTAACCGATTTATCGAGCTATTGATCATTAAGCTTAAGATTCCAAAAGCTAAGGGAAGAGTTGATCATATGACTTGTAAAAGCTCGTAAAAGCTCATTTGATTTGAAAAACATGATCTCTATAAATGTATAGGACATTTGAGAACGAGAGAATCACGTAGGTGATGACTTTTTCTTTGAAACATTTTATTGAACACTTGGCGGGCGTCAAATAATAAAGAAGATGTATATAGCCCTTGTAAAAATAACCAAACCAAATTTTTCATCACCAAATGCAATTATACAAATATCATCCAACAACAATCATCATGCCCAACACAAATATATAAGAATTCCAACAAAATATTAACGATGGAGCACATTCTCAAGGGTTCAACCCAATTGAGATAAAGAAGAAGAATTCTTACCAATTAATCGGAGAGGTCGGGTATCATGGATGATATAACAATAGTATAAACTCAAAAATATATAATTTACAAGAAAGAAATCATTTTGAGTGAATTGTGTGTGAAATTTGCAAAGGGGTGCGAAAATAGCAAAAACCGAGTGAAATAACAAAGTCTGAGACAGAACTGATTTTAATCAAAACATCATGTAGGGCGACCGGTCCAGGGTGATGTTGACCGGTCCAAGTATAGGGAAACCAGTCGACCTCACCCTATTTGGTCACTGGATTAGTCTGTTTTAGAAAAATTCTGAAATTTGATCCAAAAATCCGATTTTTCACCCCTAAGTTTTTTTTTTAAAAACGTACGAAATGCAATCATAGACCTCATTCAATATACATTATTTCTAGTCAAGCTCGAAATGAGGTAAAAGACTCGGCGGTTAACGATTAAAAACAAATGTCCGCGAGTTATCCTTGAGTTGGAATTAAACACATCTCAATTTTTTTGTTTAAGAAACGCAATCCCTTAGAAGAAAGCATAGAATCTCAATTTGTTTAGTTCGATTATGACGAACCATATTTTGAGAAATAATTATCACCGGACTTGTTATCCCGAAAAATATGAACGTTTTAAAACTTTGGATAAACAAGCCATAAGAAGAAGTGCCTTTCAAATATTTGAAAATTTCTTTTAACGGCACTTTAATGAGATTCATTGGGATTGTTTTGAAGTCGAGCATATAGACATAAGGCATAAACAATATCGAGTCTATGGGAATAATAAAAGAGATAAACATACCTCGAATTTTATTTGTCGACCAATATGCCTTTCGCAATCTTGACACCTTATGATGTAGATGGCCATGGATGAGTCTTCGATCATTTGTTCCTTAATACTCATCATACTCATCTTGAATTCACCTTGCATTAACTTAGAGAATTTCTTGCACAATGATTCATTAGTAGCACCAAATCAAATTAAATTTGCACTAATAAGCAATCTTGCCCTTTTTCAAAAACAAAGAGAATAGTATCAACTTTACCTCTTGTAAATCCATTTTGCAAATAAAAAGAGCTACTTCTATCATACCATGCACGAGGTGCTTGTTTTAAATCACATAAGGCCTTTTTAAGTTTATAAACATCATTTGGCCTAGAAAAATTTTCAAACTCCGGAGGTTGTTTTACATAGACTTCTTCTTGAATAAAACCATTTAAAAAGGCGGATTTAACATCCATTTGGTAAAGTTTGAAATTTTTAAAACAAGAATAGGCAAGTAAAATGCGAATAGCTTCTAAACGTGCTACGGGTGCAAATATTTCATCATAATCAATACATTCTTCTTGACAATACCCATGAGCTACTAATCTTGCCTTGTTTCGAACAATATTGCCTTGGTCATCGAGTTTGTTCCGAAATACCCATTTTGTACCTATAATCGTTTGTGATGGTACTAATTCCCAAATGTCATTTCTTCTGAAAAATTGATTTGCCTCCTCTTGCAACTCTATAAACCAATCTTCATCTTGGAGCATCATTTGAGAATTTTGTTCAATGTTATCTTCTTCATCACTATCATCATTGGGTATCCAATTGAACTTTGGAGTTCATAATAAAACATCCAAATATTTTGAAGTAACTAATATTTGGAGTACTTCCTTTCTCATCCTCAAAAAGTCTACACAACTTAATAAACTCATAAACGGCATTACTTATATTAAAAAAAATAGCCCAAATATATATCGTCTATGAGATTAAAACAACAATAATGATCATGCCTCAAATGTTTATGTCAATCTTGATGAATCATAAATTAGATAATATGTTGACGAACATTTATATCAAGATATTTAAAACATTGACAAAATGCCTTGCACAAGAGCATAGTAAAAATGGTAATGGACAAAAATGGTTAAGGCAATTTAAAAAATAACACATGTATACAATGCTTTCTCTTAAATTCTCAAGAGAGTGATAAAAACTTGTAAGTATACAAGAGTTTAAAAAGAATGTCCATTTAAGGTCTCCATTAAAAGAGTTTTTAAAAATCCGAAAGTATATTAGAAACCTCATTTTTAAGAGAAATATTTGAAAAATCATTTTGACAATTAAGGGAAAAATACAAGCATGCAAAAACACTATGCGTATATTAATAAGAAGATACAATTTACCAATTACGCCATTTCCACGGGTTGTGTCTTTCTCTTTGGTGGTAGTATCTTCCTCTTGGGAAATCATCTTGTTGATGATGTCTACTCCAATTTTGCCAATTCCAAGGATTGTGTCCATCCCATTGTTGATCATAATTTCTTCTTGGTATTTGATTTTGTTGATAATATCTTCTTCCTTGATCAAGTGGCGCAAATGTTTGTTGTTGATTTGACAATTTGAATTTTCTTTGATTTTTGTTGCGCCAAATACCTATCATAAAATTTTCTTGTGGTACCCTCAAGTATTTGGGTCTTTTGGGATTATCATTGAGACTTTTAGGTCTCCAATAATAATTAGAGCTATTTCTAGTCCGACAAGTATTAGCCGTGTGACCCTTTTTACCACAATAGAAGCATGTAATAATTCTAGAAGTATAATGACCAACATGCTTAATGACTGGTTCTTTTTCATATCATTGACAACATTAGGCTTATAACCAAGTTCTAGTTTCACATGATCATAACGATGAACATCAAGAGTCTTATCGGTACTCAAATTGAATTTTAATAAATCATTTTTCATGCAATCAATATTCTCAACAAGAGTACTATTTTCCTTTTCAATGTTTCTAACCTTATCAAGTGTGGTAGTGTGAGCACATGAAAGTGATTCATAGGAAGTAAATAAGCTATCCTTATCATTTTTCAAAACATTGAATTCCTTTTTCAATTTTTTGTATTTAACAAGTAAGCTTTGGAATTCATTTTGAAGTTCATCAAAATCATTTTGCAAATCATCATAATCATCATGTACTTCATTACTAAAAGAAATAGAAGAGTTTGAGTGTACCTCATTGTCTTCGTCGATGCCCATTAAACATTGCTCGACTTTTTCATCATCAGAAGTTGTAAGAAGCTCATCCCATGTTGTATCCATTTGAGAGGTAGATGCTTTTGAATTGCTCATTTCATTTGCATATACTTCATAGATAGCTTCTAATTTTTCCCATGCTTCATGTGTCGATCGTATTCCTAATATGACCGTATTCAAAAAAAAGTAAGTGAACAATGAAGAATATTTAGAGTTTTACCATTTAAGGAGAGAATTTCCTTGTCTTCATCATTGAGCTCCTTGAGGACTTTGGAGGTGAGTGGTCCGTCTTTCATCGGGATGGATTATCCATTAATGACCGTGTTCCAAATATCGAACCCGCAACTTTGTAAATAGCATTCCATTCTTTCTTTCCAAAATGTATAATTTTTAGAATCAAATAGTGGTGGCTTGTTGGTGGAGACGCCGGTACGGTAGACTTCATTTGTAGCCAATGATCGTTCCTATTTACTCGCGATGTGGAACGAGCTTGCCAAAGAGTTTGGCTTTGATACCACTTGTAAGTCCAAGTGGCTACGATAATCTAAAGGGGGTGAATAGATTATGCCCATTTTCGCGATTATGCCCTCTATTTCGAATGTAATAAGTCAAGACAAGAATGGAAGTGCGGAAAGTAAACAACACACATCGATTTATAGAGCTTCACCCCACCTAAGGACTACGTGCTCTACCACCCCAGTATATTCGGGATGGGTTTCGAAAAAGAAAAAGAATTTTATTAATTACCACAATTAATACAACATCACCATACAACACCTCTTTGGAGATTACCACAATCTCCCTTGAAGATTATCACAATCTTCAACGGCACCTTGTTAAGATTACCACAATCTTCAACTTTGAAGAAAACCAAATTCTTCAACACCTCAAAGAACACCAAACTCTTCAATAAGAAGATTACCACAATCTTCTTGCACCTAACACCTAGATCACCCAAGTGTGTTCTTACCACAAGAACACTCACAAGGATATCTTGTGTTGAATGATGAACCCAAAAATTCAAGATTACAACTCAATAATGAATAATACAATTTTTAGTGCAAGTGTAATCAAGAATGAAAAGCCTAGACCTCAAGATGTGAAAGTGTAAAATCTTAGGCTATTACAACAAGAATATTGAATTTGAAGAACAAAAGTGTTTGCTTGAATGTATCTTGTTGTGTTGTATTGTTCTCTCTTGTTGTGTTGTTCCAATTCTTCATCTATTTATAGAGGATGTCTTGAACTTGATAGGCTCCTCCTAGATGATTGAAATCTGTAAAAAATTACAAGACAAATGAAGAATATAGTTGTTAGATATCAACACCATAAATTGAGGACAAGTTGTCTGCTGCACAACGATTAGAATTTCTTTGTCAAAGGATAGATTACGATCGCGCTCTAATACAGATATTTGGAAAACACAACAAATTTACACATGGGGACCGGTCCAGGGGTTGGACCGGTCACCATAGGGTTGGACCGATCACCCCCTATGTGGACCGGTCGCCCTCCTTGTTTTTGTGAGAGGATAGAGTTCTGTTCTTTTCTCCACGTACCGGTCGCCCTTTGCGCGACTGGTCGACCTCCAGGGATTTTTCAAACGTCTCATTTCTGTTTCAAAACTCAACTTTCAGACACGGGTTGCCCTATAGGGCGACCGGTTGAACACGAGACAAAGTATTGTCCAATTTTTGTCGAAAATAAACTTCAAGAAATACTCACAAAATTAGTAAAAACATTTTAAATCGATCGGGAGTATTTGGACAACATTTAGAAACATTGTTTTGGTGTAAAAACACATTAACACAAAATTATTAAAAGTGTTGTCCAATTTTTATCGAATAACAAATTCTAAGAAATACTCCGAAAAATTAGTAAAAATATTTTAAATCATTTAGGAGTATTTGGACAACATTTAGAAACATTATTTTGGTGTAAAAACAAAATCATCAAAATAATGATAAAACCATATATCTAACACTCTAACTATGCTGGAAAATTCTGAAAAAAGAAAAAAAATGAAAAAAATGTCTCCTAAAATAACTCTATTAAATCCGGCAGTTACAATCTCAGAACATAAAAAATGGTTTTAAAAAGTCAAAGCATACCACAATTGGATAAGAAAAAAATATTCTACCCTTATTAAATTAAAATAAAAATTAGGAAAAATCTAAAAAATTAAAAAAATCACAGCCCTCAAAAAAATAAATGAATAGATAGGATTAGTTCATCCTGTCTCACCCTAGAAGAGTGGTCTATTTTGAACCAAATCCTATAATTAGATGAGGACATAATCACTTGGGACAATATTATTCTAAAGTGGGATGATTGAACGAATCGACAATACATTGAGAAACGAGTGAAATGTAAACAACGGGCACGATAAGGAAACAAATTTTCTATTGAGGGGACTGAAAAAACTGAATAAATATGGGGAGAATAGGATAAATCTAGTCAATGGGGGGTGAACATGATAAATCTAGTTAATATGTGGAGAACAAGATAAATTTATGGTAAAGAGAGAGCTGGAGAATTATACAATCCCCAAAGCAAAAAGAGCAGGTAAAGTGGGTGTTAGTAATTCACAAAAAGAAAAAGTTGAAGCAACGGTAGTTGTGTTGCAACCCTGCTAAGATTAATGAGTTGCATAACGTAGAATGCTCGGGGCAACCCAAGCCCACGAGCACTCCATGAATTGCGCTGCCTCGTACATGAAAGGAAACTTGCACTTTTGTATATTTGTGAATCCAAGGTGGTTGACTATATATGCCTAAGATGGAAATGTATATTGGTTTTGAAGGTGAATATTTTTTTTTTATAAATTGTCATAGTAAGAGGGGGGTTCTTATTTTGTTTTGGAAGTAGACTTTGGATGTGTCTATATATCGTTTCCGAGATGTCATATTGACTGCATCATAACTGAAGGTGAGAAAATTTGGAGATTCAGTGGATTTTATGGTAATCCTATAGCGAGTCTTCGAAAATTTTCTTGGGTACTTAAAAAGTTGATGATGAATTAGGAGTCGGGGGGTCTTCCTTGGTTGATAGGAAGAGATTTCGACGAGATTTGTTTTGATTGTGAAAAGTAATTGTAATAAATCCTTGATGAGGGCCATGTATGAATCTTTGAAGAGTGTCAACTTAGGAAAATTTGATGTGGGGTAGTTCTTACATGGGTTGGGAATAGTTTTCCTAAGGATATCAATAATGGGAAGGTTCAAGTTCAATATTTGAACTTTTTTTATGCCATTGTGGAGAGTTCAAATGTTCAAATTCATAAAAAACTTGGTTTTTTTTTTCTTTTTGTATTTGTTTTTTATGTTGAATGGAAACCTTGTAAATATTTAAAAAAATAAAAAATAGAGAAAATATTAAAATTACAAAAAAAAGGATACATTAAATTATTAGAAAATGCATTCAATAATTTGTCCAACAACATACAACCAACTAAAACATCACAAAATATGAAAATAATATGTCATTATACAATTAAATGGATTAAATAGGTCAATCGTGTTGACATGCGGGTCGACATCACCTGACCTATTTTTCGTGTTAGGTGATTCTATTTAATGAAAAAATTTATTAGCCTTATTTTTAACAAGTTTAATATAATTATAAAAATTAAATTAATTACATACAATTAAATTAGTGATTTTATTGAAACTTATACACAAAAATAACAAAAAAAAACATATTATAAATATAATTTGACAATGGGACCCGTTTTGAACTTTGAACTTGAACTTAGGCCACCCATAATGGGGTGGTTCAAGTTCAAAATGTTGAACTTTAACTTTTTTTTTTACCATTGTGCAATGGTTCAAAGTTCAAGTTCAACTTTTTTGTTCAAGATATTGAACCAAGTTCCTCTCTCTCTCTCTCTCTCTCTCTCTCTCTCTCTCTCTCTCTCTCTCTCTCTCTCTCTCTCTCTCTCTCTCTCTGTATATGTATATATATATGTGTGTGTGTGGATATATAATTTACTTCTTTTGTTTTAATTTATCACTTAATAACATTTTTTGTAATTATTTGAACTTTATGTTGTTACCCATTTTGTTGACATATTTTTTAATTAATACTTAAAATTGATCTTTTTAGTTAAATTTTATTAATTTATTTTTTTTATTATTCTGATAAATTATGAAATATATATGTATTAATTTGTCACTTAATAGTACTTTTTGTAATAATTTGAACTTTATGTAGTTAACCATTTTTGTTGATAGATTTTTAATTAAAATTGTATAGTTGTTCTTTTTAATTAAATTTTATTAGTCTAATATTTTTTTATTCTAATATAGTTATGAAAAATAAATCAGTTATATATATATTATTTTATTAATAATTTTATTAAAAAATATATACCAAAATAACAATAAATTTATATTACCAAAACATTGACAGTGGGACCCATTTTGAACCATGAACTTAAACTTACCATTGTGGATGATAGAAGAGGGTGTAGTTCAAGTTCAAGTTTTATTGATGTGGCACTGAGGCCACAAAAAAATTTGAACTTACAACCACCATTGTAGATGCCCTTCTTATTATGGATAGTAGGAGAAGATATTTAAGCTCATATTTTGTTTATGTAGCATTGGATGAACCCCCCCCCCCCTCCCAAAAAAAATTAAACTTGCACCCACCATTGTGGATGCTCTAAAGAGCTAATTTTTGAGAAACTTGATAGGTTCGATTTGTTTGGAGACATGGCATTGATGATATCAAACGACTCGATCAAGTTTCCTGGAGTTTTACCACATAGACTACAGACCTGTCGAGTTGAGTCTTGGTCTTAAACGATTTAGTTCAATGGGACATATTTCACAGCTGAGGGAAAAACAGTTTCAATTTGAAACTTGTTAGATGGCTGAGGTGAGGACGATTTCGAACAAAGTGTGGAAGAAGGATGGTGGGCGTCCCTCTAATGATTACAATCTCCAAAACAGGATTAAGTGACTCTTTTCTTAATTTATGGGCATGAGTGAAACATCTTACGTTATCAGGGGCAAACAAGAATAAGCCTGTTAAACTGAATTCTCTTAAAACCCAGAGTAAATGGCATGAATCCTCTATGCAAATTAGTGAATTGGAAGAAATATTGAAAAGATGGTGTTGCAAGAAAAAGATTATTAGAAACAACAAAGTCGAAACTCATAGCTGAAAAAATGAGACTTAAACACGAATTTTTTTTCATGCTCAAGCTTGCCTCATCTCATCATGCACGAGATAATATTAAAGGCCTCACGTCTAGCCACGGGGAATTTTGTACTTGTTGGCATAATAACAAATCCCAGATTCATGAATAATTCTTTAACCCTTAAAATTCGTATCTCGGGTATTATTCAGGATAGTTCGAGAATAATTCAACAAATCTCTGTTATACGACAAAAATCGTCTTTATAATACGCGATTAATTTGGTAATATATCGATGTAAATATTTAATAATTTTATAGAATTATACATTTTATTGGGAAGATTTTCAAGAAATTATTCTTAGAAATTATATTATTTAATAAAAGTGTATTTAAAATTAGAAAATAAATTCAAATGATATATTTTTTTAATTTGAAAGAAATTGGGAATAAATTGCTTTATTAATGAAAAAGTTCGTGAGATTTTGTCACATTATTATTTCTGAAAGATATATACTGGATTTCAATGTTGTTTGAAAATATCATGTTTTATTCGAGTATTCATAAATTCGAAGAATTATGTTACTATGTTTGTTGGGGACAAAATTAGATTCTCCCAATTATCCTTAATTAAATTATTTTATGGATTATTTAATTTTAAATTTATTTAATTAATTATCCAATATTATTTATTATTGTAAGTCCAAGTGGCTACGATAATCTAGAGGGGGGTATATAGATTATCTTGGTTTTTCAGATTGTGCCCTCTTTTTCGACAATCCAAGCAAAGACGAAATGCTAAGTGCGGAAACTAAATAGCACACTTCGATTTAAAGAGGTTCAACCCACCTAGGGCCTAATCCTATACCACCCCAGTATATCCGGGATGGATTTCAAAAAGAAAAAAAGATTTTATTAATTCCAAAATTAATAATACAACACCTAGAGGATTACCACAACCCTCTTTCAACACCTTGAGGATTACCACAATCCTCTTACACCACCTTGAGGATTACCACAACCCTCTTGCAACACCTTTGAAGATTACCACAACCTTCAAACACCTATCACCTAGATCACCCAATTAAGTGTATTCTTACCACAAGAATACTCACAAGGATGTCTTGTGTTGAATGATGATCAGAAAATCAAGATTACAACTCAATGATGAATGATACAATATGAGTACAAGTGTAATCAAGAATTGAAAGCCTAGACCTCAAATTTCTGCAAGTGAAAGTTCTAAGGCTAATACAACAAAATATATGAAAGTGTTTGCTTGTTTGCTCTTTGCTTGTGTAGAGTGTTGTGTCTTGTTGCTTGAATGAAGCCTCTATTTATAGGAGAGGTCTTGGCTTTGATTTCCAGACATAGGCTCCTCCTTGGGGAGTGATTTGCTACAAAAGAAACCATTTAAAATCATCAATATAGCTGTTAGAAATCAATCCCACAAAATAGGGAAAAGCTGTCTGAAAATGCAACGGATAGTTTGATGATAGAACAGGGGTGCGACCGGTCGTGCAGAGATAAGATTGAAATTGAATTTCTGCAATTTTTTACACAGGGGGACCGGTCGGAGGGGGGTACGACCGGTCGCCCTTGATGTTGACCGGTTGGGGTTGATAAAAAAACGAAATAGAGAAGACTGAACCAAAAGAGGGACTCCCAGGTACCGGTCGACCGGACCAGTCGCCCTCCCTCATTTTTTCTACGTCCCTTTTTCTGTTTCAAAACTCAACTCAGTGTACGGGTTGCTGTTAGAAAATTTATTGTTTAGATTTTGATGAATGCCATGTAAAACTTAGAATAGGAAGTTGGCACCCCATTTCTTTGTTGTAAACGCATTGTAACAAATAGGGCTGGTCAAGCTGAGTTAAGTCACTATGCCCAAACATGCAAGAAGACAACTGGAGCCTAGTAGGAAGACTCATTCGAGAGACAATTTAATTTGGCAAAAGAAGAGAAGACGGAACTCGATCAAGGTGCAACAGATGCAATGAGTAAAGCATCGATCAAGTCAACTCAAGATAGTCAAGTCTCTGGTTGAGTGAATGAAGAAGAGTCATTTAATGATTGGAAGGCGACTCTAAGTCACCTGGGGAAAGCAAGGAAATGCAAATCAAGTCGAGATAATCGAAAGAGATCCGTTGCACGTAAATCAAGAGAATTACTTAAACAAGTAATACCTCCATGCTACCTTTCTCGAAGTGCTCAGTCCCAGAAGCGTGCAAGGGGAATGAACCAATGGGAAGCACTACACCGTGTCAGTGCTCTGAAAAGCTTAAGAATAATTAATACGAGGAAGTGGCAATTCCAAGGACTGCAACAAGACAAGCCAACGACCACAAGTGACTTTCAAAAATAAGTCTATCTCTTCAACGGGCAGAGTTTTGAAAGATCACTATAAAAGGCTGAGGAATGTCTCTAAGAGAAGGTAACCTGAACCACGAACATTCAAGAAAACATTTTAATTGTAACCAAAATATTCTCAAATCATTCAAGATTAATCCTCAAGCCTACATTACGAAGGAAATCAATCCAACACTCACATGTGAAGGAAAGATAATTTCAATCAGTTGAAGAGGAAACTTTTGAAGAATCAAGGGGTCTACATTCCACGGAGGATTGTAGGAAGGTTCAAGGTCGAACCAGTCTCGAGTTTTTGGAGGGCTTCGTGATCAAATCCAAGAGCTTGAGCAAGTGAGCTGTAGTAGCAAGGCAGCTGCCCTGTGAAGAAGCTGAGTCAGACGAGAAGCCAGCTGAGTGACCAAGGCATCTCCAGACTGAGTCCCAAAGGATCAAGTCACTGTGTGATCAAGACTTGTATCTGGACAGTTACCACTCTGTATACTGATCAATACTTAGTGGATTCCTCCAGGAGTTGGAGAAGAGAGGAGTAGAAGAATTACCCCATCTTCGAACCTCTATAAAAACTTATCGTGTCATTTACATTTCAGCACTTTAATTCCTGCATCTTATTTGTTTAATTCTGCTGACATATTTGCTATCCAACTGATAAGCTCTAAGTACTAAAACCCAGTATTAAATCATAACTAAACCAAACTTAAGGGTGTTAAGTCTTCCGCTGAAAACAAACCACAGTTGAGCTAATTCAGTCTTAACAGCTGAGTTATTCTATCAACAGCTCAGTCGAGTCTGTTGAGTGACTAACTCTACTGATTAACTAAATTGGTTGTCCACCAAGGACACAGCTGTATAGTGTCAACTCTGAATTTTATAAAAGGACCAAAAGTGAAAAGTTGGTAAGGTTTATTCAACCCCCCCTTCTAAACCTTACACTCACACCCCTTGGGACCTACAAGTGGTATCAGAGCGGTTGGTTCATTGAGCCTTCCGCACTGGTTACTGAACTAGATCTCCAAATTTTTCAAAGTCTGGTTTAGTACTTAAGTTTTCAAAACTCCTTTTATCATTAAAAGTTATTATCATGGAAGCAAATTTGACACGCATCCCTATGTTCACAATTGAAGAATTTGATGATTGGAAAATTCGTATGCAGGCTCATCTATCAGCATTACATGATGAGATGTGGATAGTGATAGAGGATGGGCCACTGCAAATCTTAAAAGTGAACACAACTGTAAGAAGAGCTACAGCTGAAGGTGAAGAGGATGTTGCCCCTAGACCAGCTATGGTTGAAAAACCAAGAACTGAATGGACAAATGATGACAGAAAAAGATACAACCTGGACAATGTAGCCAAGGACATCCTTTACAAAACCTTGGACAAAGCCATGTTCAATAAAGTCAAATCATGCAAAACGGCTAAAGAAATCTGGGACAAGCTAACATTGATTTGTGAAGGCTCAGAGCAAATCAAGGAAAATAAATTATCAGTGGCTGTACAAAAATTTGAGAATTTCAAAATGATCGCAGGAGAAAACCTGGATCAACTGGATGCTCGGTTCACAGAAATCACCAACGAGCTATCTGCACTTGGAAAGGAATATACACAGAAGGAAATGTGTATGAAGATCCTAAAAAGTCTCCCAGCTGAATGGGAAATGAAGGTCATGGCACTGAGACATTCCATGGACCTATCGAAGACCTCCAACCATGAACTATTCTCAGATCTCAAAGCCTACGAATTTGAGCTGAGAAGAAAAGATCAGGAAGAGACAGTTGTACCCAAAACAGCTGCTCTAATTGTTAAGGATGGAAAGAGAGCTGAGGTCAAAGAAGTCATTGATCCAGAAGAAATAGCCCTGATGGTTAAAAGGTTCAACAAGTTCTTCAATAAGAACTACAAGAGAGGCAAGGGCGAATCTTCCAGAAGACACTCAGCTCCCTCCAAGTCAAGGGAAGATAGGCCAACCAAGAGAACAGATCATCAAAAAGCTGAATATCAAAGGGCTGACAATCCAAGAATGGAAAGAGCTGATCAAAAGGTTGAATATCTATGCTGGAACTGTAGGCAACCAGGTCACTATGCCATTGATTGTCCATATCCTGTAGTCAACAAATACAGGAATGAAGAAGAAAGAAAGGTCTTCAGAGAAAGAAGACAAGAAAAGAAAAAGGCAATGTTGGCTGCAGAGACTGCTGAGACAGCCAAGTCAAGAGAGACAGCTGATTCAGAGAGCAGTGAAGCTGACTACTCAAGTGACTCTGAAGAAGAAGCCCTGATCTGTTTGATGGCCAAGGAACAAGATCAACCTGACCAAGAAGATGAGGTACACTCTAACTCATCAAACTCAGATTCTAGTGATAGTGACTGTGACACACACACTTCATCACCCACTGATCTTTATGATTCATTAGGCAAAATGATGAAAGATTTTGAACACATTAAATCCTCACACACACTACTAAATGAGGAAAACAACCTCTACTCAAGAGCCAAAACTCACAGCTGACTAAGGAGCTGAGTACTCTAAGTCAAATAGCTGATGAGAATAAAAGTTTAAAGGCTGAAAATGCCAAGCTAATAGCAGAAATAGCTGCCATAGAAAAGAGGGAGAATGACCTCAAAAATGTGATTGCCTCATTCACTAAGGCATCTAAATCATTGGATGATCTTATTATGAGTCAAAGAGAATGTGGAGACAAGACACAGCTTAGATTTAATTCCTCTGTGCTATGTCAAACTCCAAAAGTAATTTTGGAAAAAGGATCTTCAAGCAATGAAGAGTCTCAAAAATCCAAAACTCCAAATGGTGCACACACATTCACTCCAAAGCACAATTACAAGCAAACTGGCCTTGGTTATAAAGGAAAAGGAAAAACAACCATTGGGTGCATTGAGAGGACAACGAGAAGAAATTCAACCAAGTTTTTCAAAGAAACTCCAAACAGAATTACTCAGAAAGAAGAAACAGAGCTACCAAAACCCCAAAAGTTCTATAAAAGAAACACATATGATGGGAATGGTAGAAAATATCCAAGCCAAGCCGATTGGAGCGATGTGAACTATCAAAGATAGACTTATGGAATATAAGCCCAAATGGCAAAGGCCTAGAACTCAAAGAAAGGCCATTCCAAAAGTATAAGAGCTTTCATCAAAGACACATATGCACCTAGGCACTACACTCGAGACACCACAATTACCCAAAGAAGGCAATTGCTAAAACACATATACATGCATACGACAAAAGAGACAAATTGTATGAACCTAGAATCCCCAAGCAATTTGCCAAAATTAATTATGATTATGGCACGATAGATGGCAACCCCTTAGAGCCGATCATTTGGCTATAGGCTGTTGGATCATCTTACAATACTAACCCCTCAGACCTGACAAGAATGGGTACCTAAAACTTAATTTCTTGATTGCGTGTTCAAGGAACAAATGAAAGTGCCAAGGAACCTGGTACATGGATAGTGGTTGTTCCAGGACATATGACAGAAACAAGAAAAATCATCAAAATTCAAGGAAGTTAAGGAGCAAAAGTCATATTTGTAGGAAATGAAGCTCCAGGAGAAATAAGAGGCATTAGATACATCAAGAAGAACGGATTAGAAATCACGGATGTTGCATATGTTGAAGGACTCAACTTCAACTTGCTAAGCATCACCAACTCGTGACAAGGGCTATAATGTTGGATTTAACATGGGTATATGCCAAATCAAGGACATTGAATCAAATGAAGTTGTGTTGCAAGGATGCGCACAAAAGAACATGTATGTAGTAGATTGGTCAACCGCAACACCCAAAGACTGTCTATTAGCAAAGAGCACAACCAATCAAGTTGGTCAGTGGCACAAAAAGCCGAGTCACTTGAATTTCAAAACACTTAACAAGCTTGCCGAAGTAATCTTGTGGAAGGTCTTCCGCACTCGATACAAGAAGGAAAGTATATGTGATGCATGCCGAAGGGGAAAACAAATCAAATCATCATTCAAAGAAAAGACATGCCCATCTTCAACAAGGATATTGCACTGCTACATATGGATCTATTTGGTCCAAATGAACCAACTAGCATAAGTGGGAAGAAATATACCTTGGTGGTAGTAGATGACTACTCAAGATATACATGGACAATATTCATGTGTAAGAAGAAAGAAACTCTACAAAAACTACCACAAATGATGAAGAGGATTCAAAATGAGAAGAGCCAAACCATTATCAAAATAAGATCGACATTAGGAACCGAGTTTGTCAATGGTATAATAACTCAATATTGTATTGAAAATGGCATTGGTCATGAATTATCTGCAGCAAGGACTCCACAAAGAGAATGGAGTTGCGAAAGAATGAATAGAACACTCAAAGAAGCGGCAAGGACCATGTTAGGTCAAGCAGGTTACCAAAAAGATTTTGGGTGAGCAATCAACACAACTTGCTACACTCAAAATAGATGTATGATAAATAGACAAATGACAAAGACTCCTATGAGATTTGGGTAGGGAGAAAACCAAATGTTGCATATTTTAGAATATTTGGATGTAAATGCTTCATCCATAACAATGGCAAAGACAATCTAAAGGCTTTCGATGCTAAAGCTAAATCTTCTCAGGCGATGAAGGACTATGGTTGCGGAGGAATCCATTCATGTGGTATTCGATGAGCCAAATGTAAATGGAGAAGACATTGAAGAATCACCGATAAGTTGAATCATCCAACCATACGTAAAAGTCCCTATCTCAAGTCAAGTCGTAATTATAAACTCGGATGAAGATGAGATAGCCGAGTCTCATAAAATGCCGGAAAATTTGCAGCTAAGTGATTGCGAGAGAGTGATCAAAGCAACACACCGCTAGACGATCAATCCAAACAACTTACTTCAACCTGGTGTAAGATGGCTGAAAGACCATCCACCAGAACTTGTCATTGGAAATATAAGAGAAGGTGTCAAAACAAGATCTAGAACTCAACAAGAAGCTATGTTCACATGTTTTATCTCACAAATAGAGCCTAAAGATGTGTTACAAGCATTGGATGACACACATTGGATTCAAGCTATGCAAGAAGAGCTGAATCAGTTTGAAAGAAATAAAGTATGGGAATTAGTTCAAAGACCCACCCATCAAAATGTTATAGACACTAAATGGGTGTTCAGAAACAAGATGAACGAGGAAGGTACTGTGGTAAGAAACAAAGCAAGACTAGTAGCCAAAGGATATTGCCAAGAAGAAGGAATAATTTTTGATGAAACATTTTCTCCTGTAGCAAGATTGGAAGCTATAAGGATGTTTCTTGCCTATGCAGCTCACAAGAATTTTATTGTATATCAGATGGATGTAAAAAGTGCATTCCTAAATGGTTTATTGGAAGAAGAAGTGTATGTTGAACAACCTCCAGGATTTGAGCGAAGACTCTTGGAGATAAGGTATACAAACTCAAGAAAGCTCGTATGGATTGAAACAAGCACCCGAGCATGGTATGATACTTTGTCACAATTCCTAACGAGAGAATGGATTCACAAAAGGAAAAGTAGATAGAACACTTTTCGTAATTCAAGACAAGAAGAGCATATCGCTTGTTCAAATATATGTGGATGACATCATTTTTGGATCCACAAACAAAGAGCTATGTGAAAAATTTTCAAACCTCATGCAAAGCAAATTTGAAATGAGCATGATGGGAGAGCGACATTCTTCCTTGGACTCCAAGTAAAAAACAAATTGAAGGATGGAACCTTCATAAGTCAAACAAAATACACCGAGATTTAATGAAGAAATTTGGTATGGAGGAGAAGTCTTCGTGAAAATACCAATGAATACATCAATCAAAATGGACATGGATGCGATGGCAAGCCCAGATCAAACAAGATACTGAGCACTTATTGGATCATTGCTTTATCTCACAAAGAAGCCAGGCGGACATCACCTTTGTTGTTGGTGTATGTGCGAGATTTCAATCTGCCCCAAAAGAGAGCCATATGACTGCAGCTAAGAGGATCTTGAGATATTTGAAAGGAAGCCAATAAGTTGGCTTATGGTATCCAAAGGAAGGTGGATTTAAGCTAATTGGCTATTCGACTGACTATCTTTGGATGCGAGTTGACAAGAAGAGCACCTCGAGCACATGTCAAATGCTTGAAATAGGCTAATTTCCTGGTTTAGCAAAAAAGCAAAATTCAATAGCCACCTCTACAAATGAAAGCGGAATACATAGTTGTAGGGCAAACACAGCCCAAATCCTATGGATGAGGCAAAGAATGAGAGACTATGAAGTTGAAGAAAAGGAAATTTCAATCATGTGTGATAACACAAGTGCAATTGCAATCACTCGAATCTGTGTTGCACTCAAGAACAAAGCATATCGATGTCGATATCACTTCATAAGAGATCATGTTGAAAAGAAGGACATCATCTTGGAATATATCTCAACCGATAAACAGGTTGGTGACATATTCACAAAACCATTATGTGAGTCAAGATTTGAAGAACTCAAGCATGAGTTAGGTTAATTGAGCCGAGCCGACACTCGGAAGACTCAAAGAAAAGAAATGAAACACAAAAAGAAAAATGATCAATTCTCAAAATCGCCTAAATGAATCACCATGTCGAAAGACAATATATCGAATAAGTTTGACAAATTGAGTCAATGAGAGAACTCAGTGACCGAAGAGTTAAATCGGCTAAGGGATAAGTTCTGAGTCATTTATGAGCAAAGTGACAAAAACGCATGTTTTTACTAAGCGGGAATGTTTTTAAGAATGACATCGAGATAATGATGATGTGTACAGACAAAAAAAGTCGCATACCAAGCTTATGATTGGATATAAATGCTTTGCCGCATTAAATTCGAGACATTAAATGCTAATCGGCGTGCAAAATCTAAGCCGTTGATTTCGATCATATTTCAAAAACCACCGCACGCCCTTTCGTAAACCATACATAAACCATTTTCGTATGTTTTCTCTCACTTTACCAAAACGTTTCATTTCTATCTCGAAGCAAAGGCAAAACTCTCTCAAAACCCTATCAATATTCAAATCAACTTCTAAGTTCCTTTTCGTGAAATACTTGAAAAATGGCACCAACTTATGATTTCGCTGTTAGGGAAGCAAATCCACACTGGGTCTCTCGGATTTCGAGGAATGATCAAACAGGGTCCGATAACGCCCTCATAAAGAAAATCGCTGAAAAGCTCGAAACGTCCGGCCGAAACCATTTCTCGACGATGGAGTTCTCGATGACCTATGTGGAAGAGGTCGCACGCTTCTCGTGAACGCCGAGATTCACGATGAGGGATCAAATCCTCTGCTCACGGGAAGGAGTTCATCATCTCTCGCCAAGGATCCGCGTAACATTGCTTACTACCGGCGGAAGGAGCACCGTAAATCAATGAAGCCGACGTAGACTTGGCCGCCGCCGCTTGGAAGGAAGTAGCCAAGACCGACTATCTTTGAAAGATAGTCTACACAACAAAAAGGGGCCGAAGGAGACTACCACAAATCGTTGGACATAGTTGCCAAATGCATAGACATCAAATTTGGCTTTGACCAACCTCGTTTAAAGCAAAACTCGATCGTGAATGGCCGCGATCATTGAAGAAAAAAGCAAGTAAACCGGGCCGAGTTTGTCTACAAAGCAGACTCGCGTAATGTAGGGAACAAATCCTTCAAAGAGGATGGTGCATTTGGAGGATCCCGGGATATGGCCTGGTGATTGGCCGGCTGATGGAGGTGAAAGCGAGTCCTCTTCGACATGGAAAGGCATTCCATGTAAACAAGAGGATGTTCGTATCAAACCTCTCTCGCGCACGAAGAGAGCCCAGGCCAAGAGAGTTGATACAAGTGAGGGGAATCACCACCCCAAGATACAAACTTGTTTCCTCTCCACCAAAGAAGAAAGTCGCCCTGCAATGCTAAGAGAATCACGCCCCTGCAGGTAAGAAAAACAAATCTGCTCCCGCCCGGCAAATGAGTCGCCGCCCAACGGCCGTGTCTCCTACCCCAAAGAAGAATGACCGAGAAGGAATCTCAAATACCTTCTCCTATTCGTCAAAAGAGGAGGACTGATAAGCCAAGACGGCTCGCTCCTTAGAAGAAAACACACAAAGACGCCCCGCCGCCCAGACTCAAGACACTCTCTCCGAGCCGTAAATCCTCTAGTACGAACTAAGAGACAAAGAAGAATCATCAAGCAATCCGAACTTGAAAAACCGGTTGAGTCACCCCACCAAAACAGATACGAGATCGCTGGAGAAGTAGAGTCTCCGATATTATTGATGAAACAAAAGTCTCTTGAAGGCGTCAGAGGCAAATCAAGACCCAACCGTAGTTCGAACAATAAGACACAAGAAGAAGCTGAAAGAGATGATGATGTGATGATCCTATCCCCACTTTATCCGGACATCCAAAATCGTCTGCGAGAGTGGAGGAAGTGGAAATTGAGTCGATCCAGGGGCAGCGGTTCCAACGGCCCGAGTTTATCGAAGAAGAAGAGGAAATGATGAACTTTCTTGAGTGACCACCGTGGTCCAAGCATTGGATGAAGAAAATCGCATAGATATCTTGCGGATCTTCAAGGACAAGGAGAAGGAGAGACAGTGCAGGAAGCCGAGGCACGTGAGAAGGCCAAGATCGCCCTATCACCGCACCCGTAACACACACATCATCTCCTCGACGTCTTATCGATAGTGATGAGGATCTGGACCTGTGCGCCCCGTAAGAGTTGCAAATGCAGCAAGCAATGCACGAATCCGAATTCTTCATGAGAAAAGAATGATGGAGGGACCAGGAGAGTCCTCCAAAACACACCGAGTTGGACCCAACGGGAGTGGTGCGAAGATATTGCCACAATTGTTCCGCCACCACTTCCCCACTCACTCGGAAGAAGAAGGAATTAAGGGAATTGGCGATGAAACCGGAATAGTGGGGACCCCAATGAGCCAACCCCTAATGAAGGTGTCTTACCACCGCACCAATGGCTGAACACTCGGAGAAACAGTGGGAGTTTGTAGACGAGTGACCCCATTCCAAGTCTCTCAACCGGTGCGCCACCGGGGGGAAACTCCCTCCACTGCGGCAAGGTCGGAGGATGCTTGCAGATGACTCCACAATGAATCTAGGAGGCGAAGTGGAGAAAGTACAAACACAAAATACACAAAGAAGTTGCCATCAACGAAGCTCGAGGCGATTGAGACTGTCTCACCGAGGTGCCAACCGCTCTGGCGGCTAATGACGCTGCCGATGCGGTCGAGAGGCACGAAAGGAACAACCCCGGGAGTTAACACTGGCGATGAAAGTGCAATCCATGGGGTTGAGACTCCAATGGATGCCACCACGAAGACCCTAAGACACCGACACCGCGAAAGGGAGGTCCAAGGCCTCGCCGCAGCTTGAGACTCGGGAGGTAATGAAGGCCAACGGGAAGTTGAGACTTCCCGGGTAAAGAAGTCAAGAGAGAACATCCCTCCCGCTATCATTGATCCATCCGAAAAGGAGATTAGCGCACTTCACGACTCCTAGGAAAATCCTGATGTAACATTTCCGGGATCGGAAGAAGACGATGAAGCCGAGTCATCCCCGTGGATCGGTCCAAAAGACTCACTAAGGATGTTCCAACCACGAGCAAGTCGACCTCAAGACTACTCACAAACTTTCAATTTTGATGATGAGCCACCCATGGAAATCTCATCATCGTCCGATGACGCTCGATAAAGCCGAGGACCAGTCAACTCAATTGGAAAAACCACCGAGACCGACGAAGGCCGTTGAGACAAATGAGGCTCGGCAAAGAAGTCGGGTCAACTTCACAACAGACCCGGTGAAACAGTCCACCGCGCAGGCTCCCAGGCAAGCCGCAAAGGCTCGACTCCACAGGAACTTCATGCGCGCCACTCACTCATCATTGAACAAATCCCGATTGCCCATGATGATTCCTTTGTAGAATCATTTCCCTTCTCTCTCCGGAGGTACCCGACCTCCCTGAGAGTCGAAAACGATCTCGCGCTTTCCACAAACCAGATCCTGTCATTCCATCGATACCATCGTTCGGTGACTATGATTTTGACGCTGGCCATCACCGCAACCTGAGGGAACAAATTTGAAGTTCGGGAGGTGTTCAAAGCATTATTTGATGAAATTAAATGGATGGAGAGGCACCAGGCCTCGATGGACATGAGACTAGACAACAGAGGTGCCAACCTTCTGGCGACTTAAGAGGCATAATAGTCGAATCGGGGAATGGTGGCAACAAAGAACAAACAATGCGTGTGGAACAAGCTAGATACTTGAGGACATTGTTCAACAAGTCGTTGGTATGGAGAGTCGAGAATGATGATGCAAAGACGAAATTGAGAGAACACATTGAGCACATGCATGAAGCTCACATTGCTTTGAGATAAAGCCGCGCGTGAGCAAAATAAGAGTGATCTCTTGCGTCCGGGAAGCAAACATGGATAGAAAATTCACCTTCTCATGGCCGAGATGAAGCAAATTTCAAAGAGAGTCCAACGCTACTCGCTCAATTTCGCGCCGCATACTCCGCAGCAGACTCAAGCGTAACCCGGCTATCGCGACTCGACTTCCTCGCTTGCTAGTATGTTTCAGGGTTCCTCTCTCCTTTGATGATGCCAAAAAGGGGAAGAGGAATACCTAAAAGCGCAAAGAGTTCGATGTTGAGAAGGAAGGAGCGGTTTTGCAAAGGGAAAAAGAGTGAGGAAGTGTCAAAACAAAAGAAAGGAAAGTCTCGTTGATGGGGAAGAATCGAGAGATGTGACCTTAATGATTGCACAAACCCCCAACAAGGTCTTGTCACAAAATGATATTATCAAAGCAAGAAACTCCAGTGACTCGCCACTCCAACACTCTTGTTGTGTCTATGGTCGAAAAGAGAAAGACAGATTGAAGCAGGGATGGATGGAAGTGGAAGGAAGGTTGAATGCCCGAGTTATGGACATCATGAAACAACATGGAGGCATTCCAAAGAGACGAGACACTTATGCCATCTCGTATGTCGACCGAGCCACGATCGTTGATGAATTTAAAACGCCGCATCCGAAGGATACTTCGCAAACATGTCTATGGCTCAAGCCTCGGGACTTGTCTTGGGAAAAAGGTCTCACGTTATGTGAAGAAGGCCGACAGGAAGCGGACTACCTATCGCTCTGCTGGTCACTCACCGGAAAGAAGAAGACCCCAAGACAATACACGCCCGGAGGAAGAGGAAAAGAAGCGATGGTGGAGAAGAGGTTTCGACCTAGGCCTCCGCCAAAAACATTGAGTACATAGATCCAGGCAAGAAAGGAGGGATCTCTTTGGTGTGTCTTGACCAAGTAGCCAATCTGCAAGTGGCTAAAAACAATGCCGAGTATGTGAGAAGAATCGAAGAAAAAATAAAAGACAAACTCAGCTATGGGAGAAAAGACAAGAGAGATTAAGAAGAGATGAAGTTGCTCGGAAGGCATATGAAAAGAAGAAGAAGACGGCTGAAGATGAGAAAAAGAGAAGAAGACCAGAAGATGACAGAAATGAAGAAGATGAAAGAAGGAGGCAGCGAAGGAGATGAAGTGTTGTTCTCCACCCCTTCATGTATTTTACTATGTAAATACATACTATGTAAGTCTTCTATAATAAATCTGTAAATTCTCTATTTTTTTGCGTAGACATAAATGTTTGCTTTGATACACCTTGTAAACAGTTGTGTAAAAGAACAAGAATGTTATGATCAATAAAAGGATTGATTCTACGCATACATTCTCTGTGAATGCACTATCTGTATGTATCTTTGCAATTTACATTTTGAATGTTTTAAGTTTTGGCATCATCAAAAAGGGGGAAATTGTTAGGAAATTTATTGTTTAGATTTTGATGAATGCCATGTAAAACTTAGAATAGGAAGTTGGCACCCCATTTCTTTGTTGTAAACTCGCATTGTAACAAATAAATAAGGTCAAGTTTGAGTTAAGTCACTATGCCCAAACATGCAAGAAGACAACTGGAGACTAGTAGGAAGACTCACCGCGAGACACCGAGTTTGGTTTGTAAAAAAGAGAAGACGGGAACTCGATCAAGGTGCAAACAGAGATGCACGGTGAGTAAAGCATCGACCAAGTCAACTCAAGATAGTCAAGTCTCTAGTTGAAGTGACAAGAGTCATTTAATGATTGGAAGTCGACTCTAAGTCACCTGGGAAAGCAAGGAAATGCAATCAAGTCGAGATAATCGAAAGAGATCCGTTGCACGAAATCAAGAGAATTACTTAAACAAGTAATACCTCCATGCTACCTTTCTCGAAGTGCTCACCCCGAGAAGCGTGCAAGGGAATGAACCAATGGGAAGCACTACACCGTGTCGATTAAAAGTGAAAAGTCAAGAATAATTAATACGAGGAAGTGGCAATTCCAAGGACTGCAACAAGACAAGCCAACGACCACAAGTGACTTTCAAAAATAAGCCTATCTCTTCAACGGGCAGATTTTTGAAAGATCACTATAAAAGGCTGAGGAATGACTCTGAGAGAAGGTAACCTGAACCACGAACATTCAAGAAAACATTTGAACTGTAACCAAAATATTCTCAAATCATTCAAGATTAATCCTCAAGCCTACATTACGAAGGAAATCAATCCAACACTCACCTGTGAAGGAAAGATAACTTCAATCAGTTGAAGAGGAAACTTTTGAAGAATCAAGGGGTCTACATTCCACGGAGGATTGTAGGAAGGTTCAAGGTCAAACCAGTGTCGAGTTTTTGGAGGGCTTCGTGATCAAATCCAAGAGCTTGAGCAAGTGAGCTGTAGTAGCAAGGCAATGCCTGTGAAGAAGTTCGAGTCGAACGAGAAGACACTGAGTGACCAAGGCATCTCCAGACTGAGTCCCAAAGGATCAAGTCAGCTGTGTGATCAAGACTTGTATCTGGACTGTTACCACTCTGTATACTGATCAATACTTAGTGGATTCCTCCAGGAGTTGGAGAAGAGAGGAGTAGAAGAATTACCCCATCTTCGAACCTCTATAAAAACTTATCGTGTCATTTACATTTCAGCACTTTAATTCCTGCATCTTATTTGTTTAATTCTGCTGACATATTTGCTATCCAACTGATAAGCTCTAAGTACTAAAACCCAGGATTAAATCATAACTAAACCAAACTTAAGGAGTTAAGTCTTCCGCAAAACAAACCACAGTTGAGCTAATTCAGATCTTAACAATTTGAGTTATTCTATCAACAAATCAATCGACTCGTTGAGTGACTAACTCTACTTGATTAACTAAATTGGTCATGTCACCAAGGACACAGCTGTATAGTGTCAACTCAATTTTATAAAAGGACCAAAAGTGAAAAGTTGGTAAGGTTTATTCAACCCCCTTCTAAACCTTACACTCACACCCCTTGGACCTACGATTTGCCCTATAGGGCAACCTAGAATTGAGCTCGAAACAAATGTGTTGTCCAATTTTTTATCGAAAATAAACTCCAAAAATACTCCGAAAAATAATAAAAATATTTTAAATCGATCGGAAGTATTTAGACAACATTTAGGGACATTGTTTTGGTTTAAAAACTCATTTGAACAAAATCATCAAAATCACGATAAAACATTTATCTAACAAACTCCCCATTTTTGATGATTACAAACCAAAACAATTTTCTCGATGACGATTTTGAAAACAAATAAATTTTCCGATTTTACGAGTGAACTATCCGTTAGGAAACATTTCATACAAAGCTCCCCATATCTATGAGCATATCAACAAGAAATATTGCAAAAGCTAGAAGCACAAGCTATAACAAGCTTTTATAAGATGCACATAAACATCATAAGCTACGAAGCTCCCCCTGTCAAAATACTATAATCTTTTGCAATTAAGTCCATAATACAAGCCATGGACTAGGTATACTTGGCTTTAGGAAGCCATAGCTTATAGCTTTTATTGCGAGCTTTTATTAGCTTCTTTTAGCTAACGAGCCAATTTCCTGTTTCTCCCCCTTTGGAATCATCAAAAAGAATGTTAGGAAAATAAAAACATCATACAATTATATCAAAGTGCGCCAAAGAAACGGTTTATCAACCATTGAACAATTTAGGCTTAAAATCCAAGGAAAATGGGAGAAATGTATCATGAAGAGTTCATACGCTCGTTTTATTTGCCAAAACATGATCTCAATAAGTATTTAAGACTTTTGGAAGCAAGAGAATCATGTAGAAGTTGGAATATTCATTGTGACATTTCATCGAACACCTTGTGGGCGTAAAAATTAAAAGAAGTTGTATAGAGCCCTTGTAAATGAATCAAGCCAAAAAATTACATCACCAATTCACATCAAACATCATACAATACAATATAACAATCAAGCTCATCATGATCATAATATAATTTCATCAAAAAATATACAAGAAAGCCACAAGCTCAAGGGTTCAACCCAATTGCGCAAAGAAAGGAAAATTCTTACCAAAAATCCGATTTTTCGCCCCTAAGTTTTAAAAACATGAAAAATGTAAACGTAAACCTCATTCAATATGCATTATGCCTAACCGAGCTCGTATGGACGCAAAAGTCTCGGAAGATAGCGGTTTTTGTAAAAATGTCCGCTAATTGATCTTGAGATGGTACAAAAGATATCTCAATTTTTCGTTTTGAAACACAATCCCTTAGAAAATGATGTCGAATCTCAATATGTTTAGTACGGTTATGATGAATCGGGTTTTGAGCAATATTTATAGCGGATATATTATCATGAAAGATAGGTACGTTTTCAAAAGAGCATTTGTAATCCGCTAAGGTTTGTTTCATCCAAAGAAGTTGAGTACAACAAAAAGCGACGGAAATATATTCAGCTTCGGCCGTTGAAAGAGAAACACGCTTTTGCTTCTTTGAAAACCAAGAAACTAGGCAATCGCTTAAAATTGACATGATCCGAAGTACTTTTCCGATCATCAATATTTCCCGCATAATCCGAATCACTATAGCCTTTAAGAGAAAAAAGTTCATTCTTTGGATAAAATAAACCATATTGAATAGTGCCTTTCATATCGAAAAATCCTTTTAACGGCACTCATATGAGATTCTTTGGGATTGCTTTGGAAACGAGCACATAGGCATACGGCATGAAGAATGTCCGGTCTACTAGCGGTTAAATAAAGTAAATTACCAATCATAACTCGATACTTTGATTCATCCACGGACTTGCCTTTTTCATCTTTGTCAATTTTGACATTTGTTGCCATGGGAGTAGAAGCGGTTCTTCCTTCTTCAATGCCGAACTTTTTTAAAAGTTCTTTTGTATATTTTGATTGCGAAATGTATATGCCTTCTTGGCATTGCTTAATTTGGAGTCCAAGAAAGAAGTTGAGCTCCCCCATCATACTCATCTCAAATTCACCTTGCATCTGTAAGTCCAAGCGCCTACGATAATCTAGAGGGGGGTGAATAGATTATCTCCATCTTTTCGATTTTTCCCTCTTTTTCAAACCGAATGCTCAAAGACAATAATAAAGGTGCGGAATGTAAACAACAAACGCCGATTTATAGAGGTTCAACCCACCTGGGCCTAATCCTCTACCACCCCAAAGATATCCGGGATGGATTTCAAAAAGAAAAAGAATTTTATTAATTACCAAAATTAATACAAACTCAACTTACAACACCTTGAAGAGCACCACACTCTTCTTCAACTTCACATTTGGAGATTACCACAATCTCCCTTTGAAGATTACCACAATCTTCCTTCAACGGCACCTTTGAAGATCACCACAATCTTCAATCTCGAAGAATACCAAATTCTTCAACACCTCAAGAGCACCACACTCTTGACACACCTATCACCTAGATCACCCAAGTGTATTCTTACCACAAGAATACTCACACGGATGTCTTGTGTTGAATGATGACCAAAATCAAGATTACAACTCAATAATGAATATTACAATATGAGTGCAAAGTGTAATCAAGAATAGTCTAGACCTCAAGGATGTGAAAGTGATAAGGTAGGCAAAATTACAACAAGAATAATGACAATGAAGAACAAGTATTTGCTTGAAGTGTATCTTGTTGTGTTGTATCTCAATGGTTCACTTGGTTGCTCCAAAACTTCCTCTATTTATAGGAGATGATTGATCAAGCATAGGCTCCTCTTGGAATCTAATATCTACAAAAAAAATGCAATTAAAATCAAGAATATAGCTGTTAGAAATCAATCCCACATTTTAAGGAAAAGATGTCTCATTGCCAAAAACGGTCGATTTTGTCACAAAGATAGATAGAGCGACCGGTCGCACGTAAATAGAGTTGAAAAAAACGTATCACAAATTTACACAGGGCGACCGGTCGACGTAGGGTTCGACCGGTCACCCCTATGTTCAACCGATCCAAGCCTCAAGGGAGTGAAGAGTATGAGTTTCTGTTTCAACAAAAACTTGCAAGACGGCCGTCGCATCCTGGGGACCGGTTTGGCCTCGACCGGCCGACGCCTGGGCGACCGGCCGACCGCTTGTTTTTCACTCCAGGCCCACTTTCTGTTTCAACGTACTCTTTCAGTACACGGTTGCCTATAGGGCGACGTTGGCAAAAAACAAAAGTGTTGTCCAATATTTTATCGAAAATAAACTCCAAGAAATACTCCAAAATAGTGAAAACATTTTAGAACGATCGGAAGTATTAGGACAACATTTAGAAACATAGCTTAGGATGTAAAAACACTTTGACATAAAATCATTTAAAAGCATTGTCCAATTTAATTGAAAATAAACTTGAAGAAATACTCCGGAAAATATTAAAATCATTTTAAATCGTTTAGGAGTATTTGGACAACAATTAAAAATATTGTTTTGGTGTAAAAATAAATCATCAAATTTAAGATAAAAAACATGTATCAAATAGCATCAACTTAGAGAATTTCTTGCACAAGGAATCATTAGTAGCACCAAAAATAATATCATCAACATAAATCTGCACAAGTAAGCAATCTTGCCCTTTTTCAAAAACAAAGAGAGTTGTATCAACTTTACCCCTTATAAAACCATTTTGCAAAAGAAAAGAGCTAAGTCTATCATACCATGCACGGGTGCTTGCTTTAAACCACACAAGGCCTTTTAAGTTTATAAACATCATTAGGCCTAGAAAAATTTTCAAACCCCTGGAGGTTGTTTTACATAGACTTCTTCTTGAATAGTACCATTTAAGAAAGCGGATTTAACATCCATTTGGTAAAGTTTGAAATTTTTAAAACAAGAATGGCAAGTAAAATACGAATAGCTTCTAAACGTGCTACGGTGCAAAAGTTTCATCATAGTCAATACCTTCTTCTTGACAATACCCTTGAGCTACTAACCTTGCCTTATTTCGAACAATGTTGCCTTGATCATCAAGTTTGTTCCGGAATACCCATTTTGTACCAATAATAGTTTGAGATGGAGGACAAGGTACCAATTCCCATACATCATTTCTTTCAAATTGATTCAACTCCTCTTGCATCTCTAAGAACCAATCCTCATCCTCAATAGCCTCCTTAGTATTTTTAGGCTCCTTTTGAGAAATACGAGCTTTCTCGGCAAATTTTCTCCGGGTCATCACTTTGTCAAGGGAATCACCAATAATAAGATCTTTTGGGTGATCTCCCTTAAATTTTAATGCAACGGGGAGATCCGAAGTATCACCTCTATTTCTTGAGGAATATTTGAAGTGGACGGTTGATCATTTGATGAAGACGGTTGATCATCAACTTGAACAATTGGTTCAATAATATCCTCTTCATCGCTTTCATCATTGGGTATTCTTTCAACACCCGAAGCTTCATTGAATTTGACATGGATGGATTCTTCAACAACCCCACTAGTCTTATTGTAAATCCGATATGCTTTGCTTTTTGTTGAATATCCCATAAATATCCCTTCATCGGCCTTAGGATCAAGTTTGTCCAATTGATCCTTGGTATTCAAAATAAAGCATTTACAACCAAATATTTTGAAATAACTAATATTTGGAGTTCTACCTTTCCAAAGCTCATATGGAGTTTTATTCATTTTAGGACGAATATAAACTCGATTAATAACATAGCAAGCGGTACTTACGCTTTCGCCCAAAAATACTTTGGAAGTGAAAATTCATTGAGCATGGACCGGCTCATCTCTTGTAGTTTCCGATTTTTCCTTTCGGCTACTCCATTTTGTTGAGGTGTCCTTGGAGCTGAAAAATTATGAGCATATCCCTTAGTTTCGTAAAACACTCTAAATTCACCATCAAATTCTCCACCTCGATCGCTCCGAATAAACTTAATAGTATCTTCCTTTTCATTCTCAATAAGTCTACACAACTTAACAAACTCATTAACGACATCGCTTTTATTGGTAAGAAAAAGAGCCCAAGTATATCTAGAAAAATCATCGACAATAACGAAAGTGTAATGTTTTCCACTTAGACTAGCCGTACCAATATCCCCATACAAATCAAGGTGAAGCATTTGTAGGGGTTTGGTTGTGGAAATTTCATTTTTGGGCTTAAAACTACTCTTAACTAATTTGTTCTTTTGACAAGTGTCACATAAGCCAAGATTTTTAGAATTCAATTTGGGTAGTCCTTTTACATGTTGGTTTTTGTAAATATTTTTCAAATTCTTATATCCAACATGTCCAAGTCGCCTATGCCATAAACTAGTTAAATCATTATTAGCAACTAAACAATAAACATTTTGACTAACAAAATCACTTGTACAAATTTTGTAAAGATTGTCTTTTTTATTTGCTTCACAAATAATTTCACCATTTTTAAGAATAAGACATTTTTCTTTATTGAAAGAAACATCATAGTTTGAATCACAAAGTTGGCTAACACTTATCAAATTAAACTTAAGCCCTTCTACTAAAAGAACATTACTAAGAGAGAAAGAAGAGTTACCAATTTCTCCATTTCCAAGAATTCTTCCTTTGCCATTGCCGAACATGACCATACCCTCTTCTTGGAGCTTGATGTTGGTAAAAGGTTCTCTCCTCCCGGTCATATGGCGTGAACATCCGCTGTCCACGAGCCATTTTGAATCTTCCATTGTTGTTATAGCCCCTGTTACCTACAAAAGAATTTCTTTTAGGTACCCTATAATTTTGGGGTCCATGGGGGTTAGTCTTGAGACCTTTGGGTCTCCAAACATGTCTAGAGCTATTTCTCAATTTGCAATTATTAGCATAATGTCCAACTTTGCCACAATAAAAACAAGTAGGAGTATTAGAACTACTAGCACGTACAAAAGTCGGACCTTGGTTATTTTTCTTAAAAACACTTTGAAATGGCTTATAACCAAGTCCCAATTTGGAATGCTCACCTCTTTGTGCATCTAAAATTTTTGTGACTTTATCCGTGCTTATGTTGAAACGATGCACATCATTTTTCAAACATTCAATAACTTTTGTGAGCAATTCCTTTTCGGTTTCAAGAGAGTGAACTCTAGTAAGAGTAAGTGTATGAGCTTTGTCAAGAGATTCATAAGAGGTAAATAATTTTTCTTTTTCAACCTTAAGTTGCTTATGCTCCTTTTTCAAATTTTTGTATTTAACAATTAAATTTTGAAACTCAATTTGCAATTCATCAAAATCACATTGCAAATCATCAACTATGGAGGAGGTAGAAGAATTAGAGCGTACCTCATTATTTTCATCGTCTATGGCCATGAGACCATGTTCGGTCTTTCCTTCCTCGTCGGTTGTTTCAAGTAGTTCATCCCACATTTTGACCTCCGCATTTAGAGCCTTCTTTTTCGTGAAAGGTTTTTTTTTCTTTTGTTCCTCTTCATCGAGTTTTGGGCAATCGGCAATGAAGTGCCCGGGTTTTCCGCATTTAAAGCAAGCATTATCTCTTGGTTTTCTTGCTTTTTTTATTCACAAATTTTGCAAATTTTCGAACAAGTGCGACCGTCTCCTCATCATCATCATCATTATCATAGTATGCATTATTAGAAGAAGAAGCAAGACCTTTAGGAATAATTTGCATACCCGATTGATTTATGGATGGTTTGGAATTTTTCCTCTCCTTGAGATAGACTTCATAGATGAGGAGGTTTCCAATAAGCTCACAAACTTGAGTGTCTCAAGATTTTGTGCCTCCGTGATTGCCGTCACTTATTCGGACCATGAGCCGGGAAGAGCATTCAATACCTTAGTCACATTGTCTTCTTCGAGATGACTTTACCGAGGGCCACAAGAGGATTGACAATATTGTCAAGCCTTTCCACCATCTTGAGATGTTTTTTCACCATCATGCATGTTAAAGTTTTCAAAGTCTTTAACAAGCATGGTCTTTCTTTTCTTGCTTGACCTTCTTGGTCCCTTCATAGATTGTCTCCAATTTTTCCCAAACCTCATGTGCCGACCTTATGCCTCTTATGCGATTATACTCTGTGAGTCGTAAAGAGAACAATGAAAATATTTAAGGCCTTACCGTTTAGAGAGAAAGCTTTTTTGTCGCTTTCATCGAACTCTTTGAAAGGTTTAGGAGTCGAGGTGCCATCCTCCGATTTCTTGGTTGGTTGATCAACTCCTTCAATGACCACATTCCAAATGTCGAACCCGCACCAGGAAAGCATTCCATACGGTCTTTCCAAAATGCGTAGTTGTTGGCGTCGAATAGTGGTGGCTTGTTGGTGGAGGCGCCTGGTGAGATAAGCATCATTTGTAGCCATGGATCTTTCCTCTTTACTCGAACGAGCTAGCCAAAGAGTTTGGCTTTGATACCACTTGTAAGTCAAGTGGCTACGATAATCTAGAGGGGTGAATAGATTATCTTGGTTTTTCATTTTGCCCTCCTTTTCGACAATTCAAGCAAAGACGAAATGCTGTAAGTGTGGAAACTAAATAGCACACTTCAATTTAAAGAGGTTCAACCCACCTAGGCCTAATCCTCTACCACCCCAAAGATATCCTGGATGGATTTCAAAAAGAAAAAGATTTTATTAATTACCAAAATTAATAATACAACACCGGAGGATTACCACAACCCTCTTGCAACACCTCGAGGATTACCACAACCCTCTTACACCACCTTGAGGATTACCACAACCCTCTTACAACACCTTTGAATATTACCACAACTTTCAAACACCTATCACCTAGATCACCAAAGTGTATTCTTACCACAAGAATACTCACAAGGATGTCTTGTGTTGAATGATGACCAAAAAATCAAGATTACAACTTAATGATGAATGATACAATATGAGTACAAGTGTAATCAAGAATTGAAAGCCTAGACCTCAAATTTGTGCAAGTGAAAGTGCTAAGGCTAATACAACAAGATATATGAAAGTGTTTGCTTGTTTGCTCTTTGCTTGTGTAGAGTGTTGTGTCTTGTTGCTTGAATGAAGCCTCTATTTATAGAAGAGGTCTTGGCTTTGATTTCCAGACATAGGCTCCTCCTTGGGAGTGATTTGTTGCAAAAGAAACCATTTAAAATCATCAATATAGCTGTTAGAAATCAATCCCACAAAATAGGGAAAAGTCATTCAAAATGCAACGGATAGTTTTTGATAGAATGCGGTGCGACGGTCGCCTGAGATAAGATCGAAATTGAATTTCTGCAATTTTTTACACAGGGGGATCGGTCGGAGGGGGGTGCGACCGGTCGCCCTTGATGTTGACCGGTTGGGGTTGATAAAAAAGCGAAACAGAGAAGATCAACCAAAAGAGGACTCCCGGTATCGGTCGCCAGTCGACAGTCGCCCTCACCGGGTTGACCACCCCCTGGCCGACCGGCCACCCTCCCTCATTTTTTCTACGTCCCTTTTTCTTTTTCAAAACTCAACTCAGGTACGGGTTGTCCTATAGGGCGACCAGTCGAGCCTGAAACAAATGTGTTGTCCAATTTTTTATCGAAAATAAACTCCAAAAAATACTCCGAAAAATAATAAAAATATTTTAAATCGATCGGAAGTATTTAGACAATATTTACGGACATTGTTTTGGTTTAAAAACTCATTTGAACAAAATCATCAAAATCATGATAAAAATATTTATCTAACAATTATGGGATCACATAAATAATTATCCAGCGCACGCGGCCCGTACCCGTCCATGCTTTCACTTTATCCTATGAGCCCAGGTATAAAAAATGTCCATCATTATATGTAAGTATTCCAAGTTAATTATTGTCGTTTCATTCGCTATGGATTTTCTCTCCAACTGATACTGACTTGAGCATTGGATGAGCCTTCTTGGGACTATCCCAGGACCCGTCGAACATTTTTCGAACTATGGAAAGCAAGTTCTCATCTCAAAAACTACCAGCTCTGGAGAAGTTGGACTTTTTATCAAAAACATTGACTAGAAGTGATCTTCTGATTATAGCAACACCATTTTGCCTTTTTATCTGTGGGAATTGCTAAGCCATGAAGATGCATACCATATCGCAAGCCCGTGAACTGTTCTCAAGCCGCTGGTATCAGAGCATGAACCCAACGAGAAGAGAGACCATTTGGAAAGCGGGAGGCCAACCCCCTCCTCCTGGAGGGGCGTCATCTCCTCCTCCTCTTCCAAGAGGGATGCTGTAGGAGCTCTATCGCTGAAGAAGGTCGCTTGACGCAAGAAACCCTGCTCAAAGAAACTTTTCGGATCACTCTGAGGCATCAAGCTGCAGCGGGAGCCAATGGGAAACCTCTCTGAGCTCTGCCAACTGCTAAAGAGCTCGACTTGGGGGAAGGAGACAGAAAGAAAGAAGGACGGGGAGAGATCTGGAAGACCAGCACGCACCGCTGATGGAGAAGCTAGGAACGGAACCTAACGCTCACAGGTCCACACTTACGCGCCAACTGAGGAGTTGCAAGTGGTGCACGCGAGCCAAGCCAACTCACAACCCACTCCCATCAGACATCAAGACCTTCATCTCCCCCGAGTATGACAGAACTGGAGATCCCCAAGAGTATCTATACAAGTACTACGCTAAGGCAGATCTCTATGACACGACGGATATTATCTACTGTAAAGTGTTCCGAACTACCATGACCAATTGCGCTTTGACTTGGTGTAGGTCCCAAGGGGTGTAAGTGTAAGGTTTAGAAGGGGGTTGAATAAACCTTACCAAATTTTCGATTTAGTCCTTTTAAATCTACAGAGTTAATTCTACACACCGTGTCCTTGATGGACAAATAATTAGTCACCAAGAGAGTTAATCTTTCAACAGACTTCACCGAGCCGTTGATGGAGTAACTCAAATACTGCTGGCTACAATTTAACTCACTTTTTTTTTTTTTTTCAAATGGAAGACTTAACACCCTTAAGTTTGATTAAGCAAGATATTAGAGCTTGATTTAGTACTTGTAAATTATCAAATGGATAGCAAATTTATCAAAGATATAAGCAATTAAAAGTGCGGGAATTTAAATGCTAAAATGTAAATGACACAAAGAAAGTTTTTATAGAGGTTCAAGATGGTGTAATTCTTCTACTCCTCTCTTCTCCAACTCCCGGAGGAATCCACTAAGTAATGATCGCTTTACAAAGTGGTAACAGTCCAGATACAAGTCTTGATCACAACAAAATGACTTGATCCTTTGGGACTCATCCGAGACGCCTTGATCACTCACCGGCTTCTCGCTCGACTCGCCTTCTTCACAGGCGTATGCCTTCACTACTACATGCTCACTTGCTCAAGCTCTTTGGATTTGATCACGAAGCCCTCCAAATGCTTAAGACTTAGTTCAACTTTGAACTTTTCTACAATCCTTCCCGGAAAGTAGACCCCTTGTTTTCAAAGGTTTCTCTTCAACTCAAGTTGAAGCTCTCTTTCCTTCACGAGGTAAGTGTTGGATTGATGTACTTTAATGTAGGCTTGAGGATTGAGATTGTTTCAGTTTTTCTAATGTGCTTGTATATCTCACGTATGTGTCATTCATGCATCTTTTTCTCAAACTAACTCCTCACCTTTTATAGTGAACTTTCAAAAATTTGCCCGTTGAAGAGATAGGCTTATTTTTGAAAGTCACTTTGCGCGATCGTTGGCTTGCGCTTCTTGAATTGCCGCTTTCCTCGTATGAATTATTCTTTTCACCTTTTCGCAGTTCGACATGGTGTCGTGCTTCCCATTGGTTCATTCCTTTTGCACGCTTCCTCGACCGAGCACTCCAAGAAAGGTTGTATGGAGATATTACTTGTTTAAGTAAATCTCTTGATTTACGGCAACGGTTCTTTTACGCTTATCTCGACTTGACCGCATTTCCTTGCTTTCCCCAGGTGACTTAGAGTCACTTCCAATCATTGGATGACTCTTCTCGTCACTTCAACTTGAGACTTGCTTTTCTTGAGTTGACTTGACCGATGCTCCACTCGCCGCATCTCACCGCTTCTTCAAGAGTGTTCCCGCTACTCTTCTTTTTTTGCCATACTCACTGCCTCACAAAAGAGTCTTCCTTCCAGCCTTCGCTTGTCTTCTTGCATGTTAGGACGTAGTCTGTCTTGACTCAGCTTGGCCACTCTATTCATTACAATGCATTTTACAACAAGAATTGGGGTGCCAACTTTCTATTCTAAGTTTAACATGGCATTCATCAAAATCTAAACAATAAAATTCCTAACAATTTCCCCCTTTTGATGATGCCAAAACTTAGATCATACAAATATGTAAATAACAAAGATACATACGATAGTGTATTGACATAGAATGTATGCGTTAATCAATCTTTTTATTGATCATATCATTCTTGTACTTAACACAATCACATTTACAAGGTGTATCGTAGTATATAACTGTCTTCACAAAAAATTTATAACTCTATTACGTAAGACTTACATTGTATGTATTTACATAATAAAATACATGAAGGGTTGACAAAGAACACTTCATCTCCTTCGCTATCTCCTTCCTTTTTCATCTTGATCAAGATCTTCTTCTCTTCTTCTTTTTTTTCTCACCGCCACCGCTTTTTTTCTTCTCATATGCCTTCCTGGCAGCCTTCATCTTTCCTTAGTCTTTCCCTCTCTCCCCGCCATAGCCGAGTTTGTCTTTTGTTTTCTTCTTCTATTCTCTTTGCATACTCAAATAGTTTTAGCCACTCGCAAATTTGCCACTTGGTCAAGCCCAAATTTCAAGAGATCCCTCCTTTCTTTCCGTGATCTACGTATTCGATATTCTTGGGCGAGAGGCCTAGGTCCAAGCTTCTTCCTCCACCGCCGCTTCTTCCTCTACCTCGGGCGATATCTTTGATCGGGGTCTTTCTTCCTCCCGGGATTGACTAGCAGAGTGACCAGCAGAGCGATCGCTTAAGTCTCATTGTCTGTCACCTTCTTCACACAATGTGAGACCCTTTTCCCAAGATAAGTCCTGTGCTTGAGCCATGGACATATTTGCAAAATATCCTTCGATTCGAGCGTTTTGAATTCGTCAACTAATCTTGGCTCTGTCCCCGACATCCGAAATGGCATACGTGTCTCTCGCAACCGAATGCCTCCATGTTCTTTCAAGATGTTCATCACCCTGGCATCCATTTTTCCTTCCACTTCCTTCATCCCTCGCTTCAATTTCTTTTCTCTTCTCACCATAGATACAAAGCAGAGTCTTGGAGTGGCAGAGTCACGGGAGTTTGTCGCTTATAATGTCACCGTGACAGACCTGTTGGGGGTTTGTGCAATCATCAAGGTCATATCTTTTGATCCTTCCCAAAGAGATTTTCCTTTCTTCAGTTTCAAATTTTTCTCACCGATTTTCCTTCTCACCGCTTCCTCCTTTCTTTTTTTTCACTTCTGATTTTTTCGCTTTAAGGTATTCCTCTTCCCCTTTTTGCATCATCAAAGGATAGAGGAACCCCAGGAACATGCTTTGCAAGCATGAAGTCGAGCCTTCGTTGGTTGAATTCTCGCTTCAAGTCCGCCGCGTTGTATGCAACACGGAATTCGCATCGAGTAGCGTTGGATTCTCACAAATCGCCTTCATCTCACCATGAGAAAGGCAATTTTCTCGTCATGTGTTCTTCCAAACGCCGTATATCATTTGCATTTCGCTTCACGCAGCAGCCTTGATCTCGGCAGGTGTGAGCTTCATGCATATGCTCAATGTGTTCCCTCGGCTTCGTTTTCGCATCAACATTCTCGCTCTCCACACCAAAGCACTTGTTGAACAAGGTTCTCAAGTATCTCACCTTGCTCCACACGCATGGATTGCCGATGTTGCCACCATTCCCTTATCCCGACCGTGATGCCTCTCAAGTCACCGTAAGGTTGGCATCTCATGTTGTCCAGGCGCATATCCAAAGAGGCCTCGATGCCTCTCCATCTTTTCAACTTCAAAGAAAGAGTGCCTTGAACACTTCTCGAACTTCACCGATTCTTCATCATTGCGGTACTGATGGCCATACAAATAATCGAAATCAAAATCGGCCGAACAATGGTGCCTGAGTGAAAAACAGGAGGTGGTCTGTGATATCGTGCTTGCTCATTTTCCGACTCTTCGTGGAGTTCTCGTATCTCCAAAGGAGAAAGGGAAAGATTCTACAAAAGATTCATCACCGCCGATCGGGATCTGCTTCAATGATGAGCGGTGCGCGTGAAGTTCTTTTTTTTTTTTGGGAATCGATCCACCAAGTGGCTTGAGGAGCCCGAGCAAAGGGTTTCTTGGTTCACCGGGTTTGGTTGTGAAATGGACCCGCTTGGCGAGCCTCGGCCAACTGCCTTAATGCCTTCGTTGGTCTCAAATGATTTTTCCTTTTAGTTGACTTATCCTCGGCCTTATCGGCGTCACATCGGACGATGATGAGATTTCTAGAGGTGGCTCATCATCAAAGTTAAAAGTTTGACGAGTAGTCTTGGGATCGACTTACTCGTTTTGGAACACCCGCAATGAGTCTTTTGGATTTGTCATGGGGGTTGACTCGCTTCTTCTTCGTCTTCCGATCCCGGAAAAGTGACATCGGGTTGTCCTGGGAATCATGAAGTGCGCCGATCTCCTTCTCGGATGGGTCGATGATTGTAGGAGGGATGTTCTCACTTGACCTTTTTACCCCGGAAGTCTCAACCTCCCGTGGCCTTCATTTCTCCAAGTCTCCTCTATGGGCAAGCGAGGCACTTGTCCTCCCTTTCGACAAAGTCACTGTCTTAGGGTCTTCTACAGTGGCATCCATTGAGTCTCAACCCCATGGATTGCACTTTCATCGCCTGCAGTGTTAACTCCCGTGGTCATTCCTTCCTCAGCCTCGACCGCATCGCCGCCACATTAGCCTTCGAGCGGTTGGCACCTCTCACCGAGACAGTCTCAATCGTCCGAGCTTCGTTGATGGCAACTTGTTGTTCTTCTTGTGATTGTAATTTCTCTTCTTCGCCTCCTTGCTTCTTTGTGGAGTCATCTGCAGATCCTCCGACCTTGCCGCAGTGGAGGGAGTTTCCCCCTCGGCACCACTACCACCGAGTGACTTGGAGTGGGGTCACTCGTCTCCGACTCCTACTGTTGCAAGAATCGATGGTTCAACAAGGGGCGGTGGTAGCACACCTTCAATAGGGGTTGGCTCGACCGGGGTCCCTACTAGCCCGCTTTCATCGCCATTTCCTTATCGCTTTCTTCCGAGTGAGTCAAAGTGGTAGCAAAAATATCATCAGTGGCTATTTCTTTGAACCACTCCCATAGGATCGATTTCGGTGTGTTCGAGGACTCTCCTGGTCCCTCCATTAGTCTTTGCTCGTGAAGAATTCTTGATTCATGCAATGCTTGCCGTGCATTTGTAACTCTTCTTCCGGGGCGCATTTTCCGGATCCTCATCACATTCCGAGAAGACATCAAGAAGAGGATGGAAGTGTTCGTCAGGGTGCCGAGATAGGGCGGATGCTTGCCTTCTCACGTGCTTCGCTTCTTCACTTGCTTTGCTCTCTCCCCTCGTCCTTGTAGATCTGCAGGATGTCTAAGCAGCTTGTCCTCATCAAGTCTGCCGGGAGCACAAGAGTTAGTCCAAGGAAATTTAGCGATTCAGCTTCTTCTTCTTCTATGAACTCGGGCCGTTGGAACTGTTCCTTGACTTGCTCAACTTCCATTTTCTCCACTCACGCAGACGATTTTGGATGTCCGGGTAAGGTGGAGATAAGATCATTACATCACTATCTCGCTTGGGCTGGTTCTTCTTGTGTTTCACCAAAGAGCTACAACCAGTGTCTTCGGTTGCCTCTGATCACCTTCAAAGAGACTTGGTCTGTTTATCAACTACATCCGAGACTCTACTTCTCCGAAAGAGTCTCCTGTATTTGTGCTAGCCGAGTAATCGACTCACCTGGTTTCTCCTGTTCGACCGCTTGACGAGTCTTCTTCGCCTCCTGGTTTGTACCAGGAATTTCTCGTTCGAGGCGGTGTCCTCTCGAGTCTTGGGCGGCGGGGCCGGTGTTTGTTTCGAGGAGCCGGCCGTCCCGGCTTGTCGGGCTTCTCCTCCTTTTGACGATCGGAGAAGGTATTTGTGAGTCCTTCTCGACCTCTCGCTGCAGGGGCGGTGACACGGCCAGGACTTGGGCAGGAGAGCATGTTTGGTTTTCTTTCTTTGCAGGGGCAGCAGCTTTTAGCACCGCAGGGGCGCCTTTTCTTCTTGGCCGAGAGAAGCGCTTGTATCTTCGGGTCACCGATTCCCCTCACCGTGTCGCCTCTCTTGGCATAAGCTCGCTTCGAGCACCGAGAGGTTAGCTCAACATCCTCTTGTTAACATGGAAGGCCTTCCCATGTCTAAGAGGGACTCTTTCACCTCCAATAGCCGCCAATCACTAGGCCATATCCTGTGATCCTCCAAATGTGCCATCTTCTTTGAAGGACTTGTTCCCACGTTCTCGCAGAGTCCTGCCGAGATAAACTCACCAATTTATCTTCTTTTCTTCGATGATTGCAGCCATCACAATCGCTTTGCCTTTGATAGTTGGTCAAAGCCGCCAAATTTGATGTCGATACATTTGGCAACTATGTCCAACAATTTGTGATAATCCTCCTTCAAACAGTCTCTTGTTTGTTGTGTATATAATTTTATCAAAGCAAGGTCGGACTTGGCTATTTCTTTCCATGCGTCACCCAAGTTTACATCGGCTTCCTTAATTTCGATTGCTCCTTCCGCAGTAGTGAGCAATATTCACCAAATCCTTGGCGCATAGTCACCGCTTCCGTGAACAGATGACTTGATTCCTTCGTCGTGAATCTCAAAGCATTCACGTAGAATTGTGCGACCTCCTCCACATAGGTCATAGGATATTCCAGCGTTAGAAACGGTTTTAGTCCGGACGTTTCCAACTTTTCAAAGAATTTTCTTCACCAGGGTGTCGTCGGACCCTCGCTTTACCATTCCGTAAATCCACCGTCGAACCGGTGTGGATTTGCTTTCCTAACATAGTAAAGTCGTAAGTTGGTGCCATTTCTCGAATTATATCAAGAAAAGTCTCGAAATTGATTTGAATGTTGATAGGGTTTCGAGAGTAGTTTGCCTTTGCTTTTGAGAGAAAAAGATGAACAGTTTTTAGAAGTGTGAGAGAGAAACGGACGAAAAATGGTTTAAATATGGTTTATGAAAGGACGTGCAGACGGTTTTTGAATTGTGATCGAAATCAACGGCTTGGATTTCGCACGCCTATTGAGCATTTCACGCCTCGTATTTAATGCGGCAAAGATTTATATCCAATCATAAGCTTAGTGTGCGGCTTTATGTCTGTACACATCATCATTATGCCGACGTGTTCCTTAAAACATTCCCGCTAAGTTAAAACGATCATTTGCGTTTTTGTCACTTTGCTCATAAGTTATTCAAATTATCTCTTAGCCGATTTAACTCTACTCCTCGCAGATTCTCTTGGTGACTCAAATATCACCGACTTGGTGTAGTCATTTTTCCGATACGTCTGATTTACTAAGTTGATTTTTGTTTTCAGCTCTTTTTCACTTCTTTTCTGTTCTAATACTCTTCTTTGATTTGTCCGAGTGTCACCACCAATTAACCCCAACTCATGCTTGAGTTCTTCAAATCTTGATTCACATAATGGTTTTGTGAAGATGTCGCTAGTTGTTTATCGGTTGAGATATATTCCAAGATAATGTCCTTCTTTTCAACATGATCTCTTATGAAATGATATCCGACATCAATATGTTTTGTTCTTGAGTGCAACACAGATGTTGAGTGATTGCAATGGCACTTGTGTTATCACACATGATTGGAATTTCTTTTTCTTCAACTTCATAGTCTCTCACCGTTTGTCTCATCCATAGGACTTGGGCACAACAAATGCCCGCAGCACTATGTATTCTCGCCTCACCAGAGGTGGCTATTGAGTTTTGCTTCTTGCTAAACCAGAAATTAGTCTGTTCTAAGCATTTGACAGTGCACAAGTGCTCTTCCTCCGGCCACTCGCATCCAAATAGTCGAGTCCGAATAGCCAATTAGCTTGAATCCACCTTCCTTTGGATACCATAGGCCTACTTCTTGGCTTCCTTTCAAGTATCTCAATATTCTCTTAGTTCTTTGTCATATGGCTCTTTTTTGGAGCAGATTGAAATCTTGCACATACACCTACAAAAAAGGTGATGTCCGCCCGCTTGCCGTGAGATAGAGCAATGATCCAATAAGTGCTCAGATCTTGTTTGATCTACAGCTTGCCATCCGCATCCATGTCCATTTTGATCGATGTGTTCATTGGTATTTTTACGAAGACTTTTCTTCCATACCAAATTTCTTCATTAAATCTCTCGGTATATTTTGTTTGACTTATGAAGGTTCCATCCTTCACTGCTTCACTTGAAGTCCAAGGAAAATGTCGCTCTCCCATCATGCTCATTTCAAATTTGCTTTGCATGAGGTTTGAGAATTTTTCACACACTCTTTGTTAGTGGATCCAAAAATGATGGCATCCACATATATTTGAACAAGCAAGATACTCTTCTTGTCTTGAATTAAGAAAAGTGTTCTATCTACTTTTCCTTTTGTGAATCCATTTTCGCTTAGGAATTGTGACAGGTATCATACCATGCTCGGGTGCCTGTTTCAATCCATACAAGGCTTTCTTGAGTTTGTATACCTTGTCTCCAAGAGTCTTCTCGCTCAAATCCTGGAGATTGTTCAACATATACTTCTTCTTCCAATAAACCGTTTAGGAATGCACTTTTTACATCCATCTCGATATACAATGAAATTCTTGTGAGTCGCATGGGCAAGAAACATCCTTATAGCTTCCAATCTTGCTACGAGGGCAAATGTTTCATCAAAATCTATCCCTTCTTCTTGGCAATATCCTTTGGCTACTAGTCTTGCTTTATTTCTTACCACAGAGCCTTCCTCGTTCATCTTATTTCGAATACCCATTTGGTTCCAATAACATTTTGATGTATGGGTCTTTGCACTAGTTCCCATACTTTATTTCTCTCAAACCGATTCACTCTTCTTGCATAGCTTGAATCCAATGTGTGTCATCCAATGCTTGTGACACATCTTTTGGCTCTATTTGCGAAATGAAGCATGTGAACATAGCTTCTTGTTGAGTTCGATCTTGTTTTGACACATTCTCTCATATCTCCAATGACAAGTTAAGTGGATGGTCTCTCACCATCTTACATCAAAGTTGGAGTAAGTTAGCGGATTCATCGACTTGCAACAGGTTGTGTTCTTTGGGTCGCTCTTTCGTGGTCACTTAGTCGCAAATTTTCCACCGCTTTTGAGATTCACTATCTCATCTTCTTCTCGAGTTGATAATCCCAAATTTTCACCTTCAAAGTAGGACTCTTCTCGTATGATTGGATGTTTCAACTTATCACCGACTCTTCAATGTCTTCTCCATTTACATTTGGCTCACCGAATACTACATGAATGGATTCCTCTCAGTAACCATAGTTCTTTTATTGAGTATTCTCAGAGGCTTTGCTTTCACCGAGTATCCTAAGAAGATACCTTCATCACCCTTAGCATCAAAAGCCTTTAGGTTGTCTTTGCCATTGTTGTGGATGAAGCATTTACATCCAAATATTCAAATATGCAACACTTGGTTTTCTTCCACCCATCTCATAGGAGTCTTTGTCACCGTCTATTTATCATACATCCGTTTTGGGTGTAGCAAGTTGTGTTGATTGCTTCACCAAAATCTTTTTGTAACCCCGCCTAAACATGGTTCTTTGCCGCTTCTTTGAGGGTTCTGCTTCTTCTTTCTCGCAACTCCATTCTCACAAAGGGAGTCCTTGTTGCCGATAGTTCATGACCAATACCATTCTCAATACAATACATCGAGTTATTATTCCATTGACAAACTCGGTTCCTCTATCCGATCTTATTTTGATAATGGTTTGACTCTTCTCATTTTGAATTCTCTTCATCACCGTGGTAGTTTTTGTAGGATTTCTTTCTTCTTGCACATGAATATTGTCCATGTATATCTTGAGTAGTCATCTACTACCACCAAGGTGTATTTCTTTCCACTTATCTTTGGCTGGTTCCACTGGGCCAAATAGATCCATATGAAGTAGATGCAATATTCTTGTTGAGGATGGGCATGTCTTTTCTTTGAATGACGACTTGATTTGTTTTCCTTCTCGACATGCATCACATATACTCTCCTTCTTGTATATCGAGTCCTGAAGTCCTTCTACAAGATGACTTCTTGCTAGCTTGTTAATTGTTTTGAAATTCAGTGACTCGGCTTTTTGTGCCACAGCCAATTTGATTCAAATTGTTTCTTTGCTAGTAGACAGGTCTGGGTGTTGCAATTGACCAATCCACTACATACATATTCTTCTCGTCTATTTCCTTGCAAAGACAACTTCATTTGATTCAATATCCTTGATTTGGCATACACCCATGTTGAATCCAACATTGTAGCCCTTGTCACGAGCCGATCGATACTCGAGGTTGAAGTTGAGTCCTTCAACATATGCAACATCTGTGATTTCTAATCCATTTCTCTTGATGGATCCAATGCCTCTTATTTCACCAGGAGCTTCATTTCCTCCAAATATGACTTTGGCTCCTTTGACTTCCTTGAATTTTGACAGATTTCTCTTATTTCCTGTCATATGTCCGGAATGTACCACTATCCATGTACCAGGTTCCTTGGCACTCACTGCTTCCTTGAACCTGCAATCAAGGAAATTAAGTTTTAGGTACCCATACTTGTCCGGGTCCCGAGGGGTTAGAATTGTAAGATGATCCAACCAACCTATAGCCAAATGATTTGACTCTAAGGGGTTGCCATCTATCGCTGCCATAATCATAATTAATTCGCAAATTGCTTGGGGATTCTAGGTTCATACAACTGTCTCTTTTGTCGTAGATGCTGCATATGTGTTTTAGCAATTGCCTTCCTTGGGTAATTGTGGTGCTTTTGAGTGTAGTGCCTAGGTGCATGTGTGTGTCTTGATGAAAGCTCTTATACTTTTGGAATGGCCTTTGTTGAGTTCTAGGCCTTTGCCACTGGGCTTATATTCCATAAGTCTATGCCGATAGTTCACATTGTTCCAATCACTTGGCTTGGATATTTTCTACCATTCCCATCATATGTATTTCTTTTATGGATTTTCCGAATTTTTGGTAGCTCTGCTTTCTTCTTTACGAGTATTTTTCGTTAGGAGTTTGCCGAGGACTCCTTTGAATCTCTTCTCACCGCCCTTTCAAAGATACTCAATCGGCCGTTTTCCTTTTCCTTTGTAACCAAGGCCAGTTTGCTTAGTATTGTGCTTTGGAGTGAATGTGTGTGCAACATTTAGAGTTTTGGGTTTTTCAGACTCTTCATGACTTGAAGATCCTTTTTCCAAAATTACTCTTGAGGTTTGACATGGCACAAAGGAATTAAATCCTAAGCCTGTCTTGTCTCCACATTCTCTTTGACTCATAATAAGATCATCCAATGATTTAGATGCCTTAGTTAATGAGGCAATAACATTTTTGAGGTCATTCTCCCTCTTTTCTATAGCAAAGAATTTCAGCTACTAATTTAGCATTTTCACTTTTAAACTTTCACTTTCAATGACTATTTGACTTAGAGTACTCGGCTCTTAGTCACTTTGAGTTTTGACTTTTAAGTAGGCTGTTTTCCTCATTCAATAGTGTGTGTGAGGATTTAATGTGCTCAAAATCTTTCATCATTTTGCCTAATGAATCATAAAGATCGGTAGGTGATGAAGTGTGTGTGTCATCACTATCACTAGTGTCCGAGCTTGTTGAATTAGATTGTACCTCATCTTCTTGATCTTGTTCTTTGCCATTATTGCGATCAAGGCTTCTTCTTCGAGTCACTCGAGTAGTCGCCTTCACCGCTTTACAATCACCGTCTCTCTTGACTTGGTTGTTTCAAAGATCTCTGCAGCCATCATTGCTTTTTCTTTTCTTGTCTTCTTTCTCTCAAGACCTTTCTTTCTTCTTCATTCCCGTACTTGTTGACTACAGGATATGAGCAAATAATGGCATAGTGACCTGGTTGTCTACAATTCCAACATAGATATTCACCTTTTGATCGACTTTTTCTACTCTTGAGTTGTCGGTCCTTTGATACTCAACTTGTTGATGATCTGTTTCTCTTGGTTGGCCTATCATCTCTTGATTTGGTGGGAGCCGAGTGTCTTCTCGGAAGATTCACCCTTTCCTCTCTTGTAGTTCTTGTTAAAGAACTTGTTAAATCTTTTAATTATCGTGGCTATTTCTTCCGGGTCAATTGCCTCTTTGACCTCGACTCTCTTCCCATTTTTGACAATTAGAGCAAATTGTTTACAAAATTGCCTCTTCCTTCGGTCTTTTTTCTTCTCACCAAACTCATAGGCTTTGAGGTCCGAGAATAGTTCATGGTTGGATGTCTTTGATAGGTCCATGGAATGTCTCAAAGATCTGCCGTGACCTTCATTTCCCATTCACCGAAGACTTTTTAGGATCTTCATACACATTTCTTCTCGTGTATATTCCTTTCCAAGTGTAGACAGACAGCTCATTTGTGATTTCAAACCGAGCGTCCAGCTGATCCAGATTCTCTCCCGAGATCATTTTGAAATTTTCAAACTTCAGACAACTCTTGATAATTTGTTTTCTTTGATTTGCTCTCGAGCCTTCACAAATCAATGTCGCCTTGTCCTGCATTTCTTTAGCCGTTTTGCATGATTTGACTTTGTTGAACATGGCTTTGTCCAAGGTTTTGTAGAGGATGTCCTTGGCTACATTATCCAGGTTGTATCTTTTTCTGTCATCATTTGTCCACTCTTGTTCTTGGTTTTTCAACCATGACGGTCCGGGAGCAACATCTTCTTTTCTCCTTCAATTCACCAAACTCTTCGTGATGCAAATTGTGTGTTCACTTTTAATATTTGTAGAGGCCCATCTTCTATCACTATCCACATCTCATCATGTAATGCTTTGATAGATGAGCCTCGCATACGAATTTTCCAATCATCAAATTCTTCAATGGTGAACATAGGGATGCGTGTTAGATTTGCTTCCATGATAATGACTTTTAATAAAAAGAGTTTTGAAAGTTTAAGTACTAAAGCGACTTTGAAAAGTTTGGAGATCTAGTTCAAGAACCGGTGCGGAGGGTTCAATGAACCAACCGCTCCGATACCACTTGTAGGTCCCAAGGGGTGTAAGTGTAAGGTTTAGAAGGGGGTTGAATAAACCTTACCAAATTTTCGATTTAGTCCTTTTAAATCTACAGAGTTAATTATACACACCGTGTCCTTGATGGACAATCGAATTAGTCACTCAAGAGAGTTAATCTTTCAAATGCACTCAAATTTGAGCCATTGATGGAGTAACTCAAATTGTTGGCTACAATTTAACTCACCTGGTTTTTTTTTTTTATTTTCAGCGGAAGACTTAACACCCTTAAGTTTGATTAAGCAAGATATTAGAGCTTGATTTAGTACTTGTAAATTATCAAATGGATAGCAAATTTATCACAGATATAAGCAATTAAAAGTGCAGAATTTAAATCTTTGAAATGTAAATGACACAAAAAGTTTTTATAGAGGTTCGAAGATGGGGTAATTCTTCTACTCCTCTCTTCTCCAACTCCCGGAGGAATCCACTAAGTAATGATCAGTTTACAAAGTGGTAACAGTCCGATACAAGTCTTGATCACAACAAAATGACTTGATCCTTTGGGACTCGATCCTGAGACGCCTTGATCACTCACCGGCTTCTCGTTCGACTCGGCTTCTTCACAGGCAAATTTGCCTTGCTACTACAAAATGACCACTTGCTCAAGCTCTTTGGATTTGATCACGAAGCCCTCCAAATGCTTAAGACTTAGTTCAACTTTGAACTTTTCTACAATCCTTCCCGGAAAGTAGACCCTTGTTTTCAAAGGTTTCTCTTCAACTCAAGTTGAAGCTCTCTTCCTTCACGGGTAAGTGTTGGATTGATGTACTTGAGAATGTAGGCTTGAGGATTGAGATTGTTTCAGTTTTTCTAATGTGCTTGTATATCTCACGTATGTGTCATTCATGCATCTTTTTCTCAAACTAACTCCTCGGCCTTTTATAGTGAACTTTCAAAAATTTGCCCGTTGAAGAGATAGGCTTATTTTTGAAAGTCACTTTGCGATCGTTGGCTTGCGCTTCTTGGAATTGCCGTTTCCTCGTATGAATTATTCTTTTCACCTTTTCGAGTTCGACACGGTGTCGTGCTTCCCATTGGTTCATTCCTTTTGCACGCTTCGGGATCGAGCACTCCAAGAAAGGTTGTATGGAGATATTACTTGTTTAAGTAAATCTCTTGATTTACTCGCAACGGTTCTTTTACGATTATCTCGACTTGACTGCATTTCCTTGCTTTCCCCAGGTGACTTAGAGTTAGCTTCCAATCATTGGATGACTCTTTTCATCACTTCAACTTGAGACTTGGCTTTTCTTGAGTTGACTTGACCGATGCTCCACTCACCGCTTCTTCTTGATGAGTGTTCCCGTCTACTCTTCTTTGCCATACTCAAATTGTCTCACAAAGAGAGTCTTCCTTCCATCTTGATTTGTCTTCTTGCATGTTAGGGCGTAGTCTTATTCTTGACTCACTTGGCCACTTTCTATTCATTACAATGCATTTTACAACAAGAATTGGGGTGCCAACTTTCTATTCTAAGTTTAACATGGCATTCATCAAAATCTAAACAATAAAATTCCTAACACTTGGTTTAATCGACTTCATTGGATTAGCACTGGGATTGTCAAGCTTATGGAAAATTTTATGCAGCAATTCTACATCAACAGGAAGTGCCCAAGAAGATTGTACACTTGTCCAACTCAAGCAGAAAGAAGGGGAACCATTATGTGACTTTATGAAGCGGTTTATAGAGGTCGTGAATGAAGTCACCAATGTCCAACATGATACATCTGTTGGACTTCCACAGCAGAATTTCCACTAAAGATGCATAAAGGAATCATTGGTAGGGAAACTTATTGCCACTCTAGAGGAACTATTGAGTCACACTGAGAAACACGCCCGGGTAGAATAAACTACTAAACCAGAGCCTAGTGTAAAGAGGGAGAATATGGAGGATAATAAGAATCCACCTAGGAAGAACGATCGATGAGAAGGTAAGAGAATGAGCTACGAGCAACTGTTCACTCCCCTGAAGGCACTCATCTCTGAAGTATTGATTGCTGCTCAAAACAAGGGGATCATGGAGCCTCCCCGACTGATGAAAGACAACCCTGATAGGGCACGCTCCAGCTATTATTACCACTACCATTACCATCGTGACATAGATCACACTACCGAGGACTACTTAATGTTAAACAAGGATATCGAGAGATTAACCCAAATGAGATATCTGAAAGACTACGTAAACTAGAACAACCTATGTAAATATCCTGGGTAAGAGGAAGACAAACTCCGCCAAGCTCCATGCGACTTCGAGTTACGCACCGAAGAAAAACAGAATACTCATGTGGCTCGAGTCATCAACATGATTTTCGGAGACCCAGAAGAGAGTTTCTCAGATAAGATAGTGATCAAGCCCATCAACCTTAAGAGTCGCGAGATTCACCAACCCCCTCAACTTACGTGACTCGCTAACAACAGCTCATGTTCTTTGAGCGTGTTCTTTTCTCCCATCCTCATCAGGCGTTCCCAGAGGAGGAGCCCCTACCTATGATCCAAGATGCAACGTTTGAAAATTCCCAAATCTGGCATTGCCGGATATAGAGACCCTCCTCAATGATCCCGGGGGAGGTGCCTTTAGCGGCATTCTCTAGGAAGCTTAAAATGGTTTTACTCTTGATATTTGTTTATGAATGAAAAAATGTCTTTCAAAAACTGGTTTTGAATTTATCGCAATGTTTACCTAGTGTTATTGAATAATTGATATATTGTTCATAATTGATGAATTGTCCAATTTTTCCTTTTCTATTTGGGAATTCCATCAGGGCACTTTTGACATTACAGAAATTTCCTTAGTTTACTGCAGTCTCTCAAATCTCATTGGTACTTTTTGTAATTTTGAAACTTAGTTGGGTTTTTCCACTACAAAAAAAAAATTAGTTTACTTACAGAAAAATCTATAGGTAAGTATTAAGATAACTGTAAAGTGTAGGTAAAATCGTTGTAGGTAAAATCATTGCCTATAGAATCTAAAATTATTGGTAAATACCTATAGTATTTTTGTCGATAAATTTAAAAAAAAAAATCGGTGATTTGTCGGTAATTTATATGTATAAATTGGGGAAAAAATAATATTTTCTATTTTGTAGGTATTATGTAGGTAACTAAATTTAGCAACAAAAGTATTTTTGTTGGTAAATTTGCCGGTAAATTGGAATTTTTTTGTAGTGTTCATAATTATATCCCAGTGGTGTTTTGTGTAATTAACCCTATAATATAAGCAATTTTATTCTTTGATTTAAACATTATTGAGCAATACAGCATTTAAAGCGAGTTAGTTTTACCTGAGGCGGATTGGGGCGGGTATGTGTATTGTATTTCTTAGCAGGTTGGGTCTCGGATCCAAACGGATCCGATCAATATCCGACTCATTGACATTCCTAAAAATACAGATAGATATGGACTCTCTTTCAGAATCGAAAGGGTCACTAATTAATTCTTGAAAGTTTCAAGAAATAAATACATCACTCCACATTGTGAGCCGTACATGAAAACATTAATGACATTCACATTAGATTCAATACAGGAATTTATTGCCCATATATATTATCTTCAACTTTAACTAGCTTGCATTAAATTAAAATAAATAGATAAAAATCCACCATATAAGTCGCATTAAATGCTTACACTCAACATTGGCCTCTCAATTCAATTAAACTCACGTAAAAGAAACACTATGCCTACGCCGTAAATTCTTCATTATAACCATTCTTCCAAAAGTGTGAATTTTGCTCAAAAGGGTTCAACCCCTGTGATATAATCTACTTGTTTTCATGTGACATTTTCATATCTCACACTCTTGCCTGTGACTTGCTTCAATACTATTTTCTACTTCCTTTTCCTTTATATACATAGCATAACGTGTCTAATTTTTTTCCATCTCCTCCAATTAACAAGTTTTTTCACGATTTCTACAAAAAGATCCATCGATCCACGAGAAGAAAAACAATAAAGAAATATTACGATCAAAGTCTAAAATGATGAAGGATTTTGCTTGTAGATCAAGATTTGTGCTCGTTGTTTTAATTTTGCTTCCTGTGGTCATGCATGCAAGGAACATTGGCAAGCTACATCCACGTAAAATTCCTTTCCCTTCTATTTTTTTTTTTGGTTGTAGTTTTGAGTATTTTTAACATAATTAATAGATGTGCAAAGTACACTGACAAACTAAATTCATATATAACTTTATTTTTCTTCTTATATGGTACAAATATTAATGTATCATTATAATTAGGGATAATTACAAAATACCCTTGAGGTTTTGGCTAATTACAAAAAAGACACTGGATGTTTTAAAATTACAAAAACAACCCTCAAAGTTTGATTATGTCTTAAATTTAAGGGGGTGACTGCAATATTTTTATAAATGGCACAGAGGTTTTAAAATATTTTTTTTGCTTATGAAGGGGGAAATATAAGACGGAATCAAACCTCAAGGAGATTTTAGTAATTTTCAAAATTTTCTGATTTTTTTAAAATTATCCCGTATATATTATTTCAAGATTACTCATAACCATTGGCGTAGCTAGGGGGCTAACCCGGGCCCCCCTTTTTAAATTTTTTTTTCTATGTAACTTTTTTTGAAAAAAAAATTATTTAATTTTTATATGGTTTTTCTTTTAATTTTTTATCTGACCCAACTCAATTTCGTATATCGGCCCACCCCTGTTTTATTCCTGCTGGCTGCGCCATTGCTCATAACAAAACTCCTAACTATCGAATAACGTTGGTGTTAATTACAGATCATGGCCATCACCACCAACCACAGTTCACTAAAAAGGATCCTATGGCGAAATCCGAACTCTACCGGGTCGGTATGAAGCCACCTATGCATAAAAGGGCTGATCCACTCCAGGTTGCCGGGTCACGCTTACCAGATTGTACCCACGCCTGTGGATCTTGTACCCCATGCCGATTGGTCATGGTTAGCTTTGTTTGCTCATCCCTTGAAGAGGCTGAGACTTGTCCCATGGCTTACAAATGCATGTGCCACAACAAGTCGTATCCTGTTCCGTGATACCACCAATTAACCAAATTTTGTAGGGCATAATGTTAAAATTTATTTTATTTCTCTGTACCATATATAAGTCCTGCTTTAATTTTATTTTTATTAAATTTTTTTCTTTAATTTAGCTATCTCTTATTTTTGGCTTTTAAGTCTTTTTTTTATATGTAAAATGGTTATTATTATATAAAAAATATAAATCAATCAGTAGTAACAATCCACAATCATCTAATAAATAATTATAATAGCTAGAAGCTCATAGATAGGGCCTAGCCAACCGCACTAGCTAGGTACCTTTAGCCCAATTTTTTACCCAAACCTAACTATTTTTCCTGATAAAAAAATATATAATTTTTTTAATTTTTTTCCATTAAAAAAGACAGAATAAAAATTTGAGCTACGCGGGGTGGCCCCCAAGATCCGTCCCTGCTCATACAAAATACACATAAAATGTGTTTCGAGCTTAATAAGTTGGGCCAAATAGACTCAATTCATTTCGGGCCTCTAAAAATGAAGCTCGGCCCGATAGTCAAGGCTCATTTTGGCAGCTCAATCGATATCTAAGATGCTAGAGTAGATAATAGAAGATAAGTTTAACCCAAAAATAAAAAAACAGATGTATGTATATTTGGAATAGAACTCGAATTAATATTTGGAGATTAATGGAGATAATAATTTTTTTCGTTATTTAAAGTTCGGCTACGTCATTGTAGGAACTTGAACCCAGACATCATCATTGTGAGTATTAATACTTGTGGGTTGTGGTCACTAGGCTAACCCAAGCCGCTGTGAACTTCTAATGGAGATAATCCTTAAAGTGGTTGGTATCAAGAAATAAAGACTTCAAATTATAATTAAATACAATTACATTTTTTTAAATGAACTTTAAATCTACTAGTCCAAGAGTTTGAGTAATATAAAATTGTTCTCCTATGGTCAATGAACGTTCAGGTCATGTCATCAAATAAATCATTCTCAAAGGTGGTTACCATACATAGAGATGTTAAACGGGTTGATATTAGCGGTTTCGGGTCAGCTTTATCGGGCTTAAGCTTAAACGGTCTTTGGGCTAAATGGACCGTTATTAAATGGGCCACCAATATTAGAACCTAACCCCAACTCTAGTGGGCTTCGAGCTAAACATGCCGCTATCGGATTATAAGTCAAAAAATATTAAAAATTATATATTTAAATCAAAAAATTTAAATTCGAACATATATAACATTTAAGTTTAACATGTTTTTTTTTTTTGAGAAATAAGTTTAACATGTTAAGTTAGAGTATTCATTATAAAAAAAATCTTGCATAGTTTATAATTACATTGCATTAACAGAATTGTAGAATTTAAATATTCCATGATCAAATTTTAAAAATAAAACTATAATAATAAAAGATAGCATTATATTATATATAGCCATATAAAATAAAATAAAATAATACTTTTTCTTAGAAAATTTATCATATGACTATAAGTCATAGTTTGTAACAATTATATATTAAAATCTATTAAAGAGGAATAGATGTGAGTTTGAAAAAATATATTTAGTAATAGGTAATATGTAATAAAATAGTTTATAATATTAGAATTATATTTATTTAAAAAAATAATTGGCGGGCTAGCTACGGGCTAGTCTAACGGGCCTCGGGCTAAACGGCCTGAGTTATAAATAATTCGATTCTTCTTTTTTTCCAGTTTAAACGGTCCGAGCCAACGGACCGCGGCCCGTTCAACATCTCTAACCATATCGTTAGTCGATTAAATGAAAATACAGTTTTAAGGATTTATTTTTTCTTTTTAACAAAGAAATTATTTATTTTTTAATTTTATCCTTTCAATTATAAATGTTTTCATTAAACTACTTGAGGGTAACTATATCATAATACAAGTTATCAAAGGGTATTCACAAAAGTATTAATTATGTAATATGACAAAGTGAAATTCTTAATGAAGTTCAGATGACAAAGTGTAACAATTTTTGTTTAGGTTTTAGATAAAGATGGTTTTACCCTCACGTGGAGGGCACTGGCGATGGCCGTTGTATGGAAAATATAAAACTTGTATAGATTGTATGATAATCTGTAGAAAAAAAAGTTTATATAGTAAAGTGAAAAATAATGTTTAGTTTGGAGGGTTTAGTGTTTTTTCCTCTATTGTTTAACACACATTGGAATAATCTTAAATCCTTTTGTGCATAATATATTTAACATATACTATTACTTAAAAATTATTGTAGGTCTCAAGGGGTGTTCAATTAAGTCTAGAAGGGGAGGTTGAATAGACTTAACTAATTTTTTGATTTCAAACTTAAATCAGAGTTTTATACAAGTAAACAACTTAGTCCTTTGAAAGACAGCTAGGTTCAACCTTAACCGGAGAGTTAACCACTCAGCAGACTCGACTGAGTTGTTGATAGAGTAACTCAGCTGAGTGAAGTGAGCTCTTTTAAAAATTCAGTTTACTTGGTTTTTCAGCGGAAGTCTTACATCCTTTTTAGAATGGTTTTGCAAGTTAAGTTATAATTAGTTGAGTGAGCAAATATATATCAACAATAATAATGATATGCGAAAATTAAATGACACGAAATAATTTTATAGTGGTTCGCGGATGGGGTAATTCTTCTACTCCACTCTTTTCCAACTCCTCGAGGTAATCCACTAATGCAACAACTATTACAAAACGGATACAACAGTCTAAGTAGGCTTTGATCACACAGCCAGGTCTATTCCTGGGACTCAGTTTTTTCGTAAGGCAGTTGTCTCACTACTTCAGCTCCCTTCAAATCCTTCGGACTTGATCACGTAGCCCTCCGTCGAATTCCAAGCAGGTTCTAAGTTGAACCTTGATGCACGTCCTTCACCACGTGAATGTGCAGACCCCCAAATAATTTTCCTCTTTAACAGGTTGAAGTTTTCTTCATTCACTGAGTGTGTTGGATAAAATCACTTTGAAAGTAGGCTTAAGGATTTGAATGAATAACTTGAGAGTATTTTGCAGTTGTTTGTTTTGCTCAGATTTTCTCTTGTTGCTTGTATTTCTTGTATATTCTCTCAGATTTTTCCTCAGCTTTTTATAGTGACAGTTTGAAAAAGTGTCCGTTGAAGAGATAGATATTTTTCAAACTTCACATCTTGATCGTTGGTTTTTCTTATTGTGCAGCTATAGATGTTGACCCTTCCTTAAATTAAAGCTCTGCAGGCTGCCTGAAATACTGCAGGTCTTCTAGGAGACATTTTCCCCTTACCATTTTGGGCAAGTCTTTGACTTATCTTTGCAACGAACTTCTTTAGCTTTTTTCAAGTCCTTAAGTTGTTTTACCTCTTTATTGAGTCTTCTCCATGAATCTAGGATGACTCTGCCGTTAGTCTACTGAAAGATGCAACTTATTCACTTGACTGAAATTCTTCTTCGATACTGAGCTGCAACTCAGTTGAATCTTCACTGCATTCTTTCAGTCAACTTCTACGATCTTCAACTATGCTGCTTCTTAACTCATCATATACCCTATCTATTACATAGTTGAAATACAACAAAAAATAGGATGCCAACTTTTCTAATCTAAGATTTCTATGAATCATCAAAATATATACAAATAAATTTCCCAATAATTATATTTAAAAGTAATTTGATATTTAAAACTATTCTTCTCCGTTACCATTGTATTCATTGTAACATTTAGTATTATGAGTTACAAATAAGAATGTAACATTTAGTATTATGAGTTACAAATTGTAACATTAATGCAATATGGGTTACAAACCCATGTTAATGCATTGTTACATTAATGAAACTAAATGTTCATAAATGGTGCAATATTAATGTAAGTGGTTACATGTGAGAGGTGTTATTTTTGATGGGAAAATAACAATATATAAGGAGATATCCATGGGTCCTCTTGTCACTCTAACATAAGAAGAATACACCATCTATTTTATAGAGAAGACAAGTGAAATCCAAAGGAAACAATACGAAATTCGACTTTAGAAAAGGCAATGGCGGAGGTATGTGAATCGGTTTAGCTTCCGCGTGATACATGTTTCTTTTGTGATGTAGAAACGTGGAAAAATGGTTTTAAACTTACATTTGGTATCGTGAGCATGTTATACCTCCGCTTGCTTGTTCGAATATATGGTTTTTGTTTTTGTTCATATGTTCGAATTTTTGGTCGTATAAATCGATTTCATCTGGTTCGAATTGGATTTGTAAATGATATGTAAATCCATTTTTTGGGTTGTTGGTACTAGTTTTTTTCCATGAATTAAGGGTTATAAATCACATGATTTACTATGTTAAAAATGAGGCGTACCTAATTGAGTTTTTATTTAATCATCTTGGTGGATTCTGAGAAGAAAAAAAAATTGATAAGTGTGCTCTGACCCGATTCGAACCTGGGTGAGAAGAAATTAAATCTGCATCTTGTAACCCGATGCTTGCAATTTGTTTCCTTCGTTTAATATCCACGATTTGCTTTATATATATTTATGTTTGTTCAGTTTGGAAGAAAAAAAAAATGGGAAAATTGGGTATAGTCCAGTTTCAAACCTGGGTGGATTGGATTTTGAATGGGCAATGCAACCAGATAGGCTGCGATTGTCGTTAAGCTTTGTTGCGGTTATATTAAATAATGCTTTAAAGAGGCTTATAATATTGAATATTATGGATTTAATCCAGAATTAGTTTGATGCACAATTAAATATTTTTTTTGTGTGATATTCTGGAATATTATTAATGTTCATATATGCTTAATGTTTTAATGCATATAAATCATTTAAGTGCATGATATTTTGTATAATCATGCAATTTATGTTTTATTCATGAGAATTTAATCACAAATTTTTGCATATCATTTTGACTTGGATATTGCAGGAATTTGTAAAATCTAATTCTCATTAAGATAACTGTCTAAGTGGTTAATATAATTCTTATTTATTAAAGAGTAGCCACAAAGATCTTTTATAAATAAAAAAAATTATATATTAAGTTGGTATTTATGATCACATGTGGATTTAGACATAAATTGTGGAAATTATATGCAATATGATAAAATTTATCCCACAGAAAATTTTATTGTATTTATATAATTGACCAGGATAAAATATCAAATTAGATTTTCTAATTTACCCACAGGGATTAGAAAAGGGGATATAATTTGATAGTTTTGTCATAAAGTTAAAATGAATCTAATTGAGTTAAAACTTTGGCCCACAGGCAAGTTTTATGTCTCTAGATTCATGTTTCAACATGATTTGCATTGGTAAAACATGTTATATGGTTCAAAATAGCTTCAAATTTGATAATATGAGTATGTTTATGTTATATGCAGTTATTCAACCTGTTAACTTATCTGATATGAAATTTGATGTTCCTGAGCTCAATGGAGACAATTATAAGATTTGGAAGGAGAGAATTCTTCTCCATTTAGGGTGGATGGACATTGACTATGCTATTAGGAAAGATGAACCCCCTGCTATAACTGAAAATAGCATCCCGGATGAAGTTGATCTTTATGAAAAATGGGAGCGATCTAATCGTCTTTGTGTTATGTTCATAAAGACCAAAATATCTAATGGGATTAGGGGCTCAGTCGAGCAATATGACAATGTTCGTGCCTTGTTGAAGGCAATTGATGATCAGTTTGTGTCTTCTGATAAAGCATTGGCTAGCACCACTAATAATGCGCTTCTCATCCATAAAGCTTATCGGGATTAGAGGTGTGCGTGAGCATATCATGCGAATGAGGGACATAGCGGCTCACCAAAGCATTGGAAGTTGAGATGTCGATTCTTTCTTGTTCACTTTATCTTGTGCACTCTCCTCCACAAAGTATGGTCCTTTTAAGATCTCCTATAACACACATAAGAACAAATGGTCAATAAATGAACTTATGACCATGTGTGTTCGAGGAGAGGGCGATTGGCTATGGATGAGGGTGAGAAAAAGTGAATATGGCAATAACATCGGGAAAGAAAAAAGCAAAATCAGGCCAATGACAAGGGAAAGGACAAGATTCCTCCCGAGGAAGGACATCAAGAAAGAAGGCAAGTGCCACTTTTGCAAAAAGAAAGGGCACATAAAGAAGAATTGCCCTAAATTCTTGAAGTGGCTTGAAAAGAAAGGTACTCAACTTTCATTTGTTTGTTATGAATCCAATATGATTGATGTTAATCATAACACATGGTGGATTGATTAAGTTCAACAATCCATGTTACGAATTCCTTGCGGGGATTGCAAAACCTACGGAAAACCAGTGGGAAGTGAGCAAAGCATCTACCCTAAATAAGATGCCCTCACATGTGGAAGGCGAGAACGTGCAAACTAGTCTTCGCAATGGTTTTATTTTACTTTTGGAAAAGACTTTTTATATTCCTAGTTTTGCTAGGAATTTGATTTACTGTTCAAGACTAGTATCATCATCGGCTATTCCTTTAACTTTTCGGACTCTTATTTTAGTTTATCTTACGATCCGATATTATTGGATGCGGTATTATATGCGATGGTCTTTTTCGTCTTAATTTGCAAAATGATGATAATTGTCTTTGCTTTGCGTTCATGATAATCTTTTGGTATTAAGCGATGTGTTATGAATGAAAAATCCTCAATGTTGTGGCACCGGAGATTGGGACACATCTCCATTGATAGAGTTAAACGATTGGTAAATGATGGGGTACTTAGTACTCTAGTTTTTTCTGATTTTGTGACTTGTATAGACTGCATTAAAGGCAAGCAGACTAACAAGTCAAAGAAGGGTGCTAAGAGGAGTTCTGAAATATTGGAAATTATTCATACAGATATTTGTAGTCCAGATATAGATGCGTATCGTGATAAGTACTTTATTACCTTCATAGATGATTACTCACGTTATATGTATCTCTACTTACTCAATAATAAGAATGAAGCACTAGATGCTTTTAAGATCTTTAAAGTTGAGGTAGAGAAACAATGTGGAAAACAAATTAAGATCGTGAGATCAGATAGAGGTGGTGAGTACTATGGTAGATACACTGAAAGTGGACAAGCATCCGGTCCATTTGCGAGATTTCTTCAAGAGAATGGGATTGTTGCCCAATATACCATGCCTGGTTCTCCGGACCAAAATGGTGTTGGCTGAAAGAAGAAATCGAACATTAATGGACATGGTACGAAGTATGCTTGCTAGCTCCAAACTTCCGAAGTCCTTATGGACTGAAGCTCTTAAAACGGCAGTGTACATATTAAACCGAGTTCCAACAAAGGCAGTCTCTAAGACACCATTTGAATTATTCAAGGGTTGGAAACCGAGTTTGCAACATGTACGCGTTTGGGGATGTCCGTCTGAAGTAAGAGTTTATAATCCTCAAGAAAGGAAGTTGGACCCGAGGACCATAAGTGGGTATTTTGTTGGATATGCCGAGAGGTCTAAGGGATACAGATTCTATTGTCCATCTCATAGCACTAGATTTGTGGAATCAAGAAATGCAAAATTTCTTGAAAATGACTTGATAAGTGGGAGTGATAAATTTCTGGATACTAGTTCCCAGAAAGATCATCCGTATACTCGTTATCCTACTTCAAGTAATAGAGTGATCGTTGTTGTTAATAATGCACCTCAAGATCAAGCGCATGTTGAGCAACCGGTCCTGGATATTCCACAAGATGTTGAACCAAATCTTGTAGATCCCGAAGTTCAACATATACCGAACTCGTTGTTGGACAACCGGTTGAACAACGAATCACGATATTCGGAGAATGTTGATGAAGTTTTTAGGAGATCTACTAGAATAAGGAGGTCAGCAATTCCAAGTGACTATGTTGTGTATCTACAAGAGTGTGACTACAATATTGGAGCCGAAAATGATCCTGAAACATTTTCACAGGCCATGAGTTCTAAGGAATCAAACTTATGGTATAATGCCATGAAAGATGAGATGGATTCTATGGCATCTAACAAAGTCTGGGATCTCGTCAAGTTGCCTGATGGTGTGAAAACCATCGGATGTAAGTGGGTCTTCAAAACTAAGAAAGACTCAAAGGGAAACATAGAGAGACATAAAGCAAGATTTGTTGCCAAGGGATTCACTCAAAGAGAAGGAATTGACTATACAGAGACTTTCTCTCCCGTATCTAAGAAGGATTCCCTTCGAATAATTATGGCATTAGTAGCTCATTTTAATTATGAATTGCATCAAATGGATGTGAAAACAGCGTTCCTCAATGGTGATCTAGAGGAGGTTGTTTATATGAAACAACCTGAAGGTTTCTCCTCTAGTAAAGGTGAGCAATTAGTTTGCAAGCTTAATAAATCCATATATGGACTGAAACAAGCATCCCGTCAGTGGTATTTTAAGTTCCATGAAGTTATCACTTCATTTGGCTTTGAAGAAAACATCATGGATGAATGTATATATCAGAAGATTAGTGGGAGCAAGATTTGTTTTCTAGTGCTATATGTGGATGACATTTTACTTGCGACTAATGATAAAGGTTTGCTATATGAGGTGAAACAATTTCTCTCAAAGAACTTTGATATGAAAGATATGGGCGAGGCATCTTATGTCATTGGCATCAAGATCCATAGAGATAGATCTCGAGGCATTTTGGGTTTGTCTCAAGAGACCTACATCAATAAAGTTCTAGAGAGATTCCATATGAAGGATTGTTCACCAAGTGTAGCACCTATTGTGAAGGGTGATAAATTCAATCTGGATCAATGTCCGAAAAATGAGCTTGAACGGGAACAAATAAAAACAATTCCATATGCTTCAGCTGTTGGAAGCCTTATGTATGCCCAGGTCTGTACCAGACCGGACATTGCATTTGCTGTTGGAATATTAGGAAGATATCGAGTAACCCAGGTCTTGACCACCGGAGAGCCGCGCAAAGAAGGTGTTGAGATACCTTCAAGGGACAAAAGATTACATGCTCATATATAGACGGACCGATAATTTGGAAGTGATTGGCTACTCTGATGCGGACTTTGCTGGCTGTGTTGATTCACGAAGGTCAACATCTGGATATATTTTCATGCTTGCCAGTGGAGCTATATCTTGGAGAAGTGCAAAACAGACTTTGACTGCTACTTCTACCATGGAAGCAGAATTTGTATCATGCTTTGAAGCTACTAGTCATGGTGTATGGTTGAAGAGTTTCATAACTGGGCTTAGAGTTGTAGATTCTATTTCTAGGCCATTAAGATTGTACTGTGATAATTCAGCTGCGGTATTTATGGCTAAGAACAATAAAAGTGGAAGTCGAAGTAAACACATCAACATCAAGTACTTAGCCGTTAGAGAACGTGTTAAAGAGAAGAAAGTGGTCATTGAGCACGTTAGCACTGAATTGATGGTTGCCGATCCTTTAACTAAAGGCATGCCACCAAAGAGTTTTAAGGATCATGTAGTACGAATGGGACTTAGTTCCGTAATGTAATTTATTGGAACTCTTATTCAGCTGATATTTTTCATTTGATTTTGTGTGCACATTTGTGTTGAAAAATATCATTAATGTTTGGACCTAGAATAAACATAGGGTTTATTCATTAAGTTTTGTAACCACATAAAGAATTTAAGAAATGTAATACATTGTAATACATAGTTGATATTACTCGCATATAGAGGACATATCTCTATGATTCATGTATTTTATTTCTTAATTATGTTTGCACCAAGTGGGAGAATGTAACATTTAGTATTATGAGTTACAAATAAGAATGTAACATTTAGTATTATGAGTTACAAATTGTAACATTAATGCAATATGGGTTACAAACTCATGTTAATGCATTGTTACATTAATGAAACTAAATGTTCATAAATGGTGCAATATTAATGTAAGTGGTTACATGTGAGAGGTGTTATTTTTGATGAGAAAATAACAATATATAAGGAGATATCCATGGGTCCTCTTGTCACTCTAACATAAGAAAAATACACCATCTATTTTATAGGGAAGACAAGTGAAATCCAGTGGAAACAATACAAAATTCGACTTTAGAAAAGGCAATGGCCGGAGGTATGTGAATCTGGTTTAGCTTCCGCATACATGTTTCTTTTGTGATGTAGAAACGTGGAAAAATGGTTTTAAACTTACATTCATTTGTAATTATCAATAGAGATTGAAATAGAGTAGAAAATTAATGGTCATTCCTTTCTTTTTTGGATTCCTTATACGTACTAATCATGCCTTAAATTCATTTTTGTCTAATTCCATTCTCGCACAACAATCATATTGTAAATAAATCAATTCGTAAGTATATTCGTTAAGCATATGAGGCTTATGAGAAACAAAACTAGTAACTTTTTTACATAAATTAACAAAAATATAATTTTAAAGCACCATTCTGTTCTCTCTTCAATTCCATAAAGAAATAATCATTTATCACCGCTCTTTAAAACATTGCGCTTGAGTCATAACTAAATGTTGGAGCTATTCACACCATTTTTTTCTCCCAAGTACCCTCACTTTTTAAGTACATCTCATACTATTTTTCCAAAACAACTCATTTACTTAATACAACCCCAATATTCCCCTATTTACCCCTCCTTCATTAAAACGCATGATGGTCGTGCCATCTCATTCAAATCACCATCATGCCATTCCATTTCAATCATTGTGCCATCGTGTCACCTCATTTGAGCCCACACATCATCTATCATTTGAGTAATCGTGTTATCATCTCATCGTATCATCTATCATAGTATGAGTATTATAATCTTTTAAATTTACGATATTTTTGAAATTATGGGAAAATATATGTACTTAAAGGCAGTAGCGGAGCCACGTTCATGGTCAGGGGGGCCCTGGCCTCCCCCAAACTTTTTTTTTACCTACATACTAATATGTGATATTAAATTTATAATTTCTGAGTTTTTTAAGATTAGTTTGATGGGTTTCAAATTTTGGTTAATGACCAAACAAAGTTTGCAAATGTTAACACACTTTTTGAAGTTTCTGGACAAGATTCCGTTATAATGGTTTTTAATCTCCAATGAGTTTACATATCGTGATTCGATAATTCCGATAAAGTTTTATAGTTTTGATATTCAGTTTTTGAAATTAAATGGTTAGTTTTAAATAATAAAAATTATTTTTATGAATAATCAAAATATTTTTTATGAATAATCAAAATAATATTTATCCCAAAATTAAATTGATACATAAAATTGGTAAAATTTTAATTGCTTTAAATTCATGCGATAAATGTTTTAACATGATTTATTTAAGGATGATCATGAGCCTATGACTATTATTTTGAAGTTTGATTAAACTATAGTGTGAGTCATGATATATATATATATATATATATATATATATATGAGACAGTGCGGACTAATCCTGGCCACACATCTCAAATTTTAGATGGTTGTGATCTTTCCAATTTAATATTTATTTTCCTTTTATTTTTAAGCTGAAAATAGCATATTAGTCATGTTAGTTTTCACCCCTAATTATGTGATCCCCCAAATATGCTATTATTCTCAGCCCCAATTCTTCTAGTCATCACCGACGCCCCTCCTCCCCTCTCGCTTTGTCTGCCCCTCTCTCACTCGTCTCTTAATCTCCAAACTATCTCCAATCTAAGGCTTCTGAGACTCGTACCGGCTAGGGGTGGTCGACGAGACCGAAGGCGATTCTCCGATCTAAGTTTCCGCTGGAGATTTTTTGGAAGAGTTTCGATTCAATTTTCATATTTTTTGCCATCTCTGTTATTATGGATATTTTTGAGTTCTGTGGGGCTTTTTGTTGAGCAATTGGTGGAGAATTGAGGTTGACTTCTGTTTCTGGTTG